>JASTWR010000746.1:0-83491 GCA_030770355.1 Harpagoxenus sublaevis
AAAGTCAGATCTCCGGTAAAATGTTTTTGCACAAATAGAATTTAATGTAATTAAAAAATCAATAACTTAAATTGGCAATGAGAGTCAGACGCGGTAATTAGTGCGTGTTTAATCAAAAATGATTTATTTAGGGATACAAAATCCAATATTCCGTACGTTTCGGCACCAACATCGGGCCATCTTCAGCAGATATACAAAAAAATTAAATTCTCGATTTCTCCATCATACCCAGCGTGTCGCGAGATTGCAAAGTCAAGAACCTAATACCGAGGTATGAGTAACCAAATGATCGACATCTGTAAAGGAGTTAAAACTTAAAATTGAAATAAGGGAGTTAAAACTTAAAATTGTAATAACGGAGAATTACAAATAACCGACTCACCAAATAGTCCGGAGAACGAGATCGCAGTAACAAACACATATTTTCATCTATGTATCGATAGTCGTCAGCGCAAAATCACGAAATTATTTAAAAAACAATGCTTTAAGAGCTACATGGTATTGTCACGAAGAATATAACGACACTGAGTAAAGTCATGACGGAACAAACAATAAATAGATTGTCAAGTACAGGTTGAAGATTATAAAATGTAAATATGTAAATCAATAAATAAATATAAACTAACTAAAACTGCGTATGTCGCGAGACAATGCCAAAAACAAAAAGTATGATTTACAGTTTCTCTATTATGGAAGAATAGGCATGGTGAAGAAACTCGGTGTCTGTTTGTAAATTGAGGCCATTTTTTTGCAGTTGGATGTACAACATTTCAGATACAAGTCTTTTGGATAAAAATTTTTCTTTATCAAGGATTAATACGTTATCCCAGTCAAAATCATGGTTGCAATTTTCTCTATGTAGCGTAATAACGGACTTCGTAGCTTTTTTCCTGCGAATATCGCTTTCGTGTTCAGAAATTCTAGTTTGTAACTTCCTCAATGTTTGTCCAACATATGAAGCATCACAATTTTTACACAAGATCTTATATACTACGTTTTTGTTAGATTTGACTGGGAGCACATCCTTCTGTACCTTAATAAACTTCATAAGTTTATTGGAACTAAAATAAGCCAAATTGACATTTAAATCCCTGGTGACAGTTTTAAATTTATCCGAAATACCCGATACATAGGGAATCGCAAACCAAGATTTGGTCCATTCCTATAATTAACAATCTTTTGTCCTTTTCTCCTGATAAACTCCCCCATTTCCTGGAACTTTCTAAACTTATTAAGCAGACCAAACAATTTGTCAATGATAATCCTAACATAATTTTTACGAGAGCTGACAAGGGTAACAGCACAGTGGCTTTGGACAAGGTTGTTTATTTGCAAAGAATCACGGATATGCTTCGGGATGCAGATACATATACGATAATTGAGCAAAACCCGACCAAAACACTCACTAAAAAAATCAGAGATGTCTTGGTGAGATGGAAAGATCTTAAGTATATCTCTGAATCGAAGTACAGACGATTGTACTGTAGTGATGGGATACTGCCGAGAGCTTATGGGTTGCCTAAGATTCATAAAACCGGATGCCCCTTCAGGTTAATTATCTCTTCGATTGATAGTCCTACTTACTCTCTGGCCTGGTTTCTACACAAAATTATTTCTGAAAGCATACCAAAACCAGCTAGCCACATTGATAACAGCTTCAAGTTAGTCAGCGAACTAAACGGAGCACATATTGATGGAGACTACGTGCTTATCTCCTTAGATGTGGTTTCGTTGTTCACTAATGTTCCAATCGATTTGGCCATCCAAAGTATCTCCAATAGATGGTCATACATTTCCAAAAATTGTAATATACCCAAAGAAGAATTCCTGAAGGCTTTGACGTTGGTCTTAAATTCGACGTTTTTTACATTTGACAATGTTATTTACAAACAAAATTTTGGCAATCCTATGGGCTCTCCGCTGTCCCCTATCATAGCGGACGTTGTTATGGAAGATTTGGAGAGGAGGGCGTTGCGACTTATTGGTCTTAAGCTAGCTTTTTATCGTAGATACGTGGATGACATAGCTATGGGAGTCCCTCCCAATTCTATTGATTTTATACTTAGTACTTTTAACTTCCCTTCATCCACGATTACAATTCACGATCGAAGTGGGAGGTGATAAATTAAATTTCTTAGATGTTACTATCATTAAGAATAATAATCTAATAGAGTTTGATTGGTTCCATAAACCAACTTTCTCAGGTCGCTACCTTAATTTCATGTCGCAGCACCCTCTTTCTCAAAAAAGAGGCACAATTATAGGCATGGTAGACAGAGCATTTCTTTTGTCACATCCGAAGTTCCATCGCAAAAATATTAAGTTTGTAATAGATACAATGTTAAAGAATGATTATCCGCTTTCCTTTATTTTTAACACGATTAATACTAGGCTTAAATCATTATTACATAAGCGTACGTCTAGACAAAACAATATTACTCTTACTGACGAGAACGCGGATAAAAAATCTTGGTTTGCGATTCCCTATGTATCGGGTATTTCGGATAAATTTAAAACTGTCACCAGGGATTTAAATGTCAATTTGGCTTATTTTAGCTCCAATAAACTTATGAAGTTTATTAAGGTACAGAAGGATGTGCTCCCAGTCAAATCTAACAAAAACGTAGTATATAAGATCTTGTGTAAAAATTGTGATGCTTCATATGTTGGACAAACATTGAGGAAGTTACAAACTAGAATTTCTGAACACGAAAGCGATATTCGCAGGAAAAAAGCTACGAAGTCCGTTATTACGCTACATAGAGAAAATTGCAACCATGATTTTGACTGGGATAACGTATTAATCCTTGATAAAGAAAAATTTTTATCCAAAAGACTTGTATCTGAAATGTTGTACATCCAACTGCAAAAAAATGGCCTCAATTTACAAACAGACACCGAGTTTCTTCACCATGCCTATTCTTCCATAATAGAGAAACTGTAAATCATACTTTTTGTTTTTGGCATTGTCTCGCGACATACGCAGTTTTAGTTAGTTTATATTTATTTATTGATTTACATATTTACATTTTATAATCTTCAACCTGTACTTGACAATCTATTTATTGTTTGTTCCGTCATGACTTTACTCAGTGTCGTTATATTCTTCGTGACAATACCATGTAGCTCTTAAAGCATTGTTTTTTAAATAATTTCGTGATTTTGCGCTGACGACTATCGATACATAGATGAAAATATGTGTTTGTTACTGCGATCTCGTTCTCCGGACTATTTGGTGAGTCGGTTATTTGTAATTCTCCGTTATTACAATTTTAAGTTTTAACTCCCTTATTTCAATTTTAAGTTTTAACTCCTTTACAGATGTCGATCATTTGGTTACTCATACCTCGGTATTAGGTTCTTGACTTTGCAATCTCGCGACACGCTGGGTATGATGGAGAAATCGAGAATTTAATTTTTTTGTATATCTGCTGAAGATGGCCCGATGTTGGTGCCGAAACGTACGGAATATTGGATTTTGTATCCCTAAATAAATCATTTTTGATTAAACACGCACTAATTACCGCGTCTGACTCTCATTGCCAATTTAAGTTATTGATTTTTGAATTTCGAGAGTCCTTAAGGATTTTATTTAATGTAATTAACTCTCAGAAGAGTGAGATAGAAAGAGAGGGAGTGCACCCGGGTGGGGAATCGGAACGCAGTCCTGCAGTACAGTACGTGTACGTAGGTGATACCCCCCTCCTCTGAACCCCTTGGCCCTGACGCATAAAAAGTCTCCCTCCCCGTGTGGTAGAGGTGCACTTGGACACGGTACATTTGGACACCGTTCAATTGGACACGATCATTTGGACACGATCTATTGGACACCGTTCGTTTGGACACCGTTCATTTGGACACCGTTTATATGGACACCGTTCATTTGGACACGAAAATACGCGACTTGTGCACTTGGACACCAAAATGAGCGACCTGTGCACTTGGACACGAGAATGCGCGGCCTGTGCAGTTGGACACGAGAATACGCGACCTGTTCACTTGGACACGAAAATGCGCGACCTGTTCACTTGGACACGAAAATACGCGGCCTGTGCAGTTGGACACAAAAATGAACGACCTGTGCACTTGGACACGAGAATGCGCGACCTGTTCACTTGGACACGAAAATGCGCGGCCTGTGCATTTGGACACGAGATATTAAGCGAGGTCAACCCTGCCTACCGGCGGAGGGGGTGCGGGAGGGGGGCCGAAGGCCCCCCTTGCACCCCCCCGCGTGTGTGTGTGTGTGTGTGTGTGTGTGTACACCATGTGGCTGCGACATATTTATCATCGAAAGTTATTTCGCATTTTCGTGTCCAAGTGAACAGGTCGCGCATTTTCGTGTCCAACTGCACAGGCCGCGCATTTTCGTGTCCAAGTGAACAGGTCGCGCATTTTTGTGTCCAAGTGAACAGGTCGCGTATTCTCGTGTCCAAGTGCACAGGTCGTTCATTTTCGTGTCCAAGTGCACAAGTCGCGTATTTTTGTGTCCAAATAAACGGTGTCCATATAAACGGTGTCCAAATGAACGGTGTTCAAACGAACGGTGTCCAATAGATCGTGTCCAAATGACCGTGTCCAAATAAACTGTGTCCAAATGTACCGTGTCCAAGTGCAGGCCTCTCCCCCGTGTGACATCAGCCCCCTCGCCCCTCGAGTCTTCCCCGCCCCGCTCCCCCCTCGGAGCTCCCGGCTTAGAACCGACATAGTATTACTACTAGTCTTTCTATACCTACAACCTTGCAGCCGTACGCGACGTGTCGGCCACCTGATGGAACAAAGATGACAACCACGCATCCCAGGCGGGAAAGCGTGGGGCCCTATCATTGAAGAGCCACGTACGACACGGTAGAATGTAAGTTAGGATTAAGTAACGCGATTAAGTCGCCGAGCAGCGGCCCATATAGTCGTTAAGAATTATCGTTTTCGCCTTTTTCTTTTCTGTTTGTAGTTCCATTTATTTTTTCTTTTCTTGGCCGATCCATGTAAATTTATTTTGTTTTCGGCACGTTAGTGCCCGGCACGGCCGTGAGTATTGTTTATTCGTTCGCGCATGGATCGCGATGCCGCGCGTATAACATAAGGCGGCGTGCCACACTCAGACATCAGACCGGGTACATTCGGACCCGGATTGGCGAAAAAACGAGAGTCCAATTAAGCCTATTGGCGACATACGGGGGCGCGGACGCGAAAGGTCAAACCGCGCGGGCCGCGCGACTAAATAACCACCGGTGCCGAACCACAGAGTCGTAAAATGGGGGCACGCGTAAAGAGCGCCGCGATCCGAGCACTGGGTGACGTGATGGCGAACCATACGTTGTAACCGAACGGTACGTAATCGGGCTACAGGACACGTTATTTTGTCCTATAAGTCATCGGTCGCCACTCGGTTTATCCTAATTCCACCGAGAAGGTAAGTATTAATGATGTCATGGTTAACCAATTTGTTTAAACAATTTCCTTTTCAGGTTCCCGTTACGGATGCCGCATCGCCAGCGCCTACTCTCGGATCACCGATACTAATCGCCCGCTTAAACCAACGTGGGATCAAGATGGCTGACCACCGCTTTATCGGGTAAGTTACAGTACCAATGGTTAATCAACCTAATTAACTCCTTTTATTTTCAGGTTCACACTGCGGGTGCTTCATCTGAGTCGCCGTCCCATGGATCATCGCTGCTGCGCGCCGCTCAGGGTCATCGCGTTCACGAGATAGCCGACCACCGCTCTCACCAGGTAAGTATGAGTAACGTGGTTAATCAACCTAATTAATATTAATTAATTTTAGGTTCTCGCTGCGGGTGCCTCATCTGCGTCGCCGTCCCATGGATCACCGCTACTGCGCGTCGCCCAGGATCGTCGCGTTCACAAGATGGCCGACCACCGCTCTCACCAGGTAAGTATGTGTGACGTGGTTGATCAACTTAATTAATACTGATTATTTTAGGTTTCTACCACGGATGCCCCATCCGCTGGTCCCTCCGTTGGTGCACCGATAGTAATCCTCAGCCCGGATCGCCGCTTCTCCAAGATGGCTGCCCTCCGTTTAATCAGGTAAGTGTAAGGTAAGTAATTGCGACTTCGTCGTAATTTTCACAAATGATTATTCCATTTATTCATATTGATCGTTTTACACAGATCGTTGTTCACATTTATTTATTCCGCGCAAGATGGCGGTCGCACGTCTCGCTAAGTGCGTAATTTCCGTTTCGGTACTATGATACCGTTCGCCTTTCGTATCGGCGACTTTTAACGCGTTATGCGGGCGTTCCCGTTTGTTTCGGACGCTGGGGTAATCTAATTTCGTACGCCGGATCACTATTGCGATAATTACTACGACACGTCGGGACATACGCGCGAGACCGGTATTACCTCTACGAGCGCCCACGAGAGACTGCCTCGAGTAATCCTCTGCGCTGTGGTTCCCCACTTTCGATATTCTATCCCTACTACGGTATCACGGCCGCTTTCTCTTTCGGTAATTTTCCACGCTACGCAGTTACAATGGTTGTTTACCGCTTGCGGTCACGCCAGATGTTCGTGACGGAAATTTCCTCTCGCTATGCTATAAGTGCGACGCACTTTCTCGATGCCCGGGTAGTGGTTTTCCACCCCCTGGAATTTTCGACTTTCTACGGCGCCGACCCGCGTATCCGACCTCTCTTGCGTCCCTATAGAGGCATCCGGACCGACTTCCTAGAAAATACGTCCCGGTCGATTTCGTGGTACCCGATGTTGACGGCGACCCCCGGTGCTCGCTTCTACGACCCCTAGAGACTACATTCCGGACTTGGTTTTCGTATCCGGTGTCCGGGTATCGATTTCGCGGACCGTCCCCGTAACTTCCGCCCGGGTGGGCGGATCTCGACGGCGACCCCCGGTGCTCGCTTCTACGATCCCTAGGGACTAGATTCCGGACTTGGTTTTCGTATCCGGTGTCCGGGTATCGATTTCGCGGACCGTCCTCGTAACTTCCGTCCGGGTGATTGGATCTCGACGGCGACACGTTCGCCCGGTGTGCTCGGTCTCCCTCCCGAGGCACCGTGGGTTTTTTCCCGTGGATGACGCATGGTTCGCCATCTCGTCACCCATTGCTCGGACCGCGGCGCTCTTTGCACGTGCCCCCATTTTACGACTCTGTGGTTCGGCACCGGTGGTTATTTAGTCGCGTGGCTCGCGTGGTCTGACACTTCGCGTCCGCGTCCCCGTATGTCGTCGCTGGGCTCGGTTGGCTTTGCGTTTTTTCGCAAATTCGGGTTTGAACGTTCCCGGTCCGAAGTCTGTGTGTGGCATGACGCCTTATGTCATACGCGCGGTATCGCAATTCATGCGCGAACAAATAAACAATACTCACGGCCGTGCCGAACACTAATGTGCCGAAAAACAACATAAATTAACATGGATCGGCCAAGAAAAGAAAACAAAATGGAAATAAGAAAAGGAGAAGGGGAAAACGATAATTTTTACTGAATAACTGAGCCGCTGCTTGGCGACCTAATCGCGTTACTTAATCCTAACTTACATTCTACCGTGTCGTACGTGGCTCTTCGATGATAGGGCCCCACGCTCTCCCGCCTGGGATGCGTGGTTGTCATCTTTGTTCCATCAGGTGGCCGACACGTCGCGTACGGCTGCAACGTCATCCACGGGAAAAGGCCCACGGTGCCCCAAGAGCGAGACATGGCACACCGTCGGAACAAGTCGCCGCCGAAATCTGACCACTCAGACGGAAGTTACGGGGACAGTCCGCAAAATCGAAACCCGGACACCGGATGCGAAAACCAAGTCCGGATGGTAGTTCTTAGGGATCGCAGAAGCGAGCACCGGAGGTCACCGTTAGGATCTGACCACTCAGACCGAAGTTGCGGGGACGGTCCGCGAAATCGATGCCCGGACACCGGATGCGAAAACCAAGTCCGGAATGTAGTCCGTAGGGGTCGTAGAAGCAAGCACCGGGGGTCACCGTCAACGTCGGGTAACACGAAATCGACCGGGACGTTTTTTCTAGGAAGTCGGTCCGGATGCCTCTATAGGGACGTAAGAGAGGCCGGACGCGTGGGTCGGCGATGTAAAAAGTCGAAAATCCCGGGGGGTGGAAAACCACTACCCGGGCATCGAGAAAGTGCGTCGCACTTGTAGCATAACAAGTGGAAATTTCCGTCACGAACATCTGGCGTGACCGCAAGCGGTAAACACCTATTGTAACTGCGTAGCGTGGAAAATTACCGAAAGAGAAAGCGGCCGTGATACCGTAGTAGGGATAGAATATCGAAAGTGGGGAACCACAGCGCAGAGGAATACTCGAGGCAGTCTCTCGTGGGCGCTCGTAGAGGTAACACCGGTCTCCCGACGTGTCGTAGTAATTATCGCGATAGTGATCCGGCGTACGAAATTAGATTACCCCAGCGTTCCGAAACAAACGGGAACGCCCGCATTACGCGTTAAAAGTCGCCGATACGAAAGGCGAACGGTATCATAGTACCGAAACGGAAATTACGCACTTAGCGAGACGTGCGACCGCCATCTTGCGCGGAATAAATAATTGTGAACAACGATCTGTGTAAAACGATCAATATGAATAAATGGAATAATCATTTGTGAAAATTACGACGAAGTCGCAATTACTTACCTTACACTTACCTGACTAAACGGAGGGCAGCCATCTTGGAGAAGCGGCGATCCGGGCTGAGGATTACTATCGGTGCACCAACGGAGGGACCAGCGGATGGGGCATCCGTGGCGGAAACCTAAAATAATCAGTATTAATTAAGTTGATCAACCACGTCACACATACTTACCTGGTAAGAGCGGTGGTCGGCCATCTTGTGAACGCGACGACCCTGGGCGACGCGCAGTAGCGGTGATCCATGGGACGGCGACGCAGATGAGGCACCCGCAGCGAGAACCTGAAATTAATTAATATTAATTAGGTTGATTAACCACGTTACTCATACTTACCTGGTGAGAGCGGTGGTCGGCTATCTCGTGAACGCGATGATCCTGAGCGGCGCGCAGCAGCGATGATCCATGGGACGGCGACGCAGATGAAGCACCCGCAGTGTGAACCTGAAAATAAAAGGAGTTAATTAGGTTGATTAACCATTGGTACTGTAAATTACCCGATAAAGCGGTGGTCAGCCGTCTTGATCCCACGTTGGTTTAAGCGGGTGATTAGTATCGGTGATCCGAGAGTAGGCGCTGGAGATGCGGCATCCGTAACGGGAACCTGAAAAGGAAATTGTTTAAACAAATTGGTTAACCATGATATCATAAATACTTACCTTCTCGGTGGAATTAGGATAAACCGAGTGGCGACCGATGACTTATAGGACAAAATACCGTGTCCCGTAGCCCGATTACGTACCGTTCGGTTACAACCTAACCTAACTTACGTCGTAGGTTTGTTGTTGTTCTGTGAATTTGTTATCAATCAATCAAGCATGAATTACGAATTCGCTGAGCTGACTGACATGATAATGTGTTACGGTGAGGCTAGGGGAAATGGAAGAGAATCTCGTCGCATCTACGAGCAGCGGTTTCTTAACAGAAGACATCTACACCACAGTACCTTTGCTCAAATTCATCAACGCCTTCGAGAGACGGGGAATCTTCGTCCTCAGCATGTTGGCGGGGGAAGGCGTGATGTGAGGACATCTAATTTTGAAGACAATGTGATCGAGAGATTCAGCAATGAACCTTCAGCCAGCACGCGTGCTGTGGCGCACGATATGGGCACAAGTCGCATGTCAGTTTGGAGAGTATTACATGAGTACGACCTACATGTGTACCACCTCCAGAAGGTACAGGCACTAGGACCGAACGACTTTGCACCTCGTATGCAATTTGTACAGTGGTTTCTTCATCAAAGTGTCACTGATCCTGCCTTTCCCACGTACGTCTTGTTCACAGACGAGGCCTGCTTCACGCGGACCGGATACTTTAACAACAGGGATAGTCACATTTGGGACTATGAGAACCCACATACGATTTTTGTTAGAGCTCACCAACAACAGTTTTCCGTCAACATATGGGCTGGAATTATTGGTAATCATCTGATAGGACCTGTTATTTTGCCACCACGTTTAAATGGAGCAGACTATCTACAGTTCCTGTAGAACACACTTCCGGAACTGCTCGAGGATGTACCGCTTGCTGTGCGCAGGAACATGTGGTTCCAGCATGATGGAGCCCCACCACACTTCAGCATTGATGTGCGCGCACATCTAACCGCCAAATTCGGGGAACATTGGATAGGAAGAGCGGGACCTGTTGCGTGGCCACTGCGATCACCCGATTTAACGCCCCTTGATTATTTTCTGTGGGGGTATGTTAAGAGTATCGTGTACGTCACCCCAGTTGACAACAGAGCGGAACTGATTGACCGAATAAATGCTGCGTTTCAACAAATCCGAAACAACCCTGCCATACTCGACAGAGTTGGACAATCAATGCTGCGAAGGTGTCAAGAATGTAATGAGGTACAGGGCAGGCAATTTGAACAGCTATTATTGTAAATTTTTAGAACATGCAAGAAAAAATAAATTTTATTTGTTTAAAACATTTTACCGGAGATCTGACTTTTCGGATGCATAACTCCTTAAGGTCGCGTCAGCGACCATATGTTTCTTAACAAAAAATGATCCTCTCTGTGTGACCTATCATTCCTCAAAGTTTGTCGGTGAGGTCTTGGGACACCCTGTATATATATATTGTAAGGCTCGCGTGGTCAGCCACAGGTTAACCGACGGCAATAACCACAGGCCTTGGTGGTGTCAGGAGGAAGCGGTGGGATGCGAAGCGAGCGTATCCTTGATATTTCAAAGTCTCTTTATTAGTACTTGGTTACAATGGCGCGAGGATGTTACCGTTACCGGTGTCGATCTTTTGGCCACTCATACTCCGGTATAGGTGCTTGACTTTGTAATCTCGCGACACACTGGGTATGATGGAGAATTCGAGAATGTAATAATTTGTATTTCTGCTGAGGATGGCCCGATGTTGGTGCCGAAACGTACGGAATTTTGGATTTTGTATCCCGAAATAAATCATTTTGATTAAACACGCACTAATTACCGCGTTTGACTCTCATTGCCAATTTAATTAATTGATTTTGAAATTTCGAGAGTCCTTAAGGATTTTATTTTCTTACGTTGGTATATGACTTTTGCATATCAAAAATGAAATATTCTTTATGATCTGTTTGAATTTAATAAATGTAGGCCCAGTTGGACAGACGTTGCATAACTTTAACCTTATCTTAACTCACTTTTCGTCTATTTCTAAGTTTCCTTAGAAAGAGACAAAAAATGAGTTCAGCTTAACTTAAAGTTACACAACGTTGGTGCAAGACCTTAATAAATTTAGTTTAATTTAATCAGCAGAGAAGTGTGACCTAATGCAGCTAAAAAATATCTCTTGCCACGAGGTAAACGTTTTTCACTTTCTGTCTGCAAAAGTCATATAATATTGTAAGTAAAATAGGAAAGTACTCTGTATGCAGAATTTAATGTTAGTAGTTGTAACATTGAATCTTGTTAGAATAGATTATAAGCTATCGTGCAAACGTAATCAAAAACGATTACAGGAAAGCTCAGGCTCAAATGTTATGTTGTAAATTAAAAACTTGGGAAATAGGATGTACTTCTCTCACAATCAGTTATAAATAAGTAAAATGTACAACAGATCACATTGGAAATTAAAGATTGCAAATTTTAAATATGATCAATTGGATAACTATTCAGCTTTGCTTTTATTGGTTTACAGTTGTAATTTATAATTCAACTTTTATTCGCAATCTTTAATCTCCAATATGATTTGCTACAGATTTAACATATTTTTACTTGTTATGTAAGTTTAACAAAATAAGTTTGCTTTCTGTAGCTGAACTGGCTTCACAAGTTCACAGTTTATCTTTTTTAGTCTACATTGGAAGGAAAAAGAAACTCTGAAGTAGTGCACATAGTTTTGCTACAGAAAACAAACCTATAATATCTGTGAAATGACATCACATGATAATGAATACAATAAATGTTGTTAGTGTTTTATATATTGCAAAAGTATTATATCATTTTTATAATATTTTAGTTTTTTGCCATATCTGTAAAATTTCTGTTTAAAAAATTTCTATGGCTTAAACACATTGTCGTTCTGAGATTGTTTGATGATATATTATAGGAGATATTACTTTTTAGGTTGCGTTTTGCTCTTCACTGCCAGTACTAAAAATTTGTAATACACGTAACAGAAAGTATAATTTTCAATACTTGAAGTGAATAATGAAATAGAGCCTTAGTAAATAATATTTGTATTGAACATAAGTTGATGCTTATTAAGTACTTATTGTTAGTAATATTAGTAATTTATTATTGTTAATTGATCCTTAACATTTAAATTCTTGCTGAATGTAAAAATAAGAATTAATTAATCAATTATTACTAGATACTGACTTCTGCTGAGCTTATAATCGAAGTTGTACTTATATGCTTTTATTTATTATATTTCTAGATGCAGATATTAGAAGGAAAAAAATGGATCTTAATTGTACGTTTATAACAATTATACTTATTGTAAAGAGAATAGATATAATTATATTTATCAATGCTCAAAACGTAGAACTGAAAAATGTTCTGCAGCATTACGACAAAAAGCAGAATCTTATTCTTTGGAAGTATGCGAGATCGGATAGACATCTAGCAGACGTCTATCAGACGCATCTAAACTAGATCGATAGATGCTTTTGCAATACAACATTCATAATAATTTAAAAAAAGAGAAAAATTGTGTAAAATTATCATTGTATCATATATTATTTTATTGCCTATGAGTTGCGGATTCTGCCATTTTTAAATTGACAGTCCCAGCACCCACCGGCGTGATTCCAAGGTCAATGCCCTCATAGAGTTTAAGCTAGTGCGGACTCTATCTCCAAAAAGAGATAGTCCCAGCACCCACTGGCTTAAAGTCTGAAAATCTCGTCAATGCGGACTCTGCCATTTTGAAATTGACAGTCCCAGCACCCACCGGCGTGATTTCGAGGCCAATGCCCTCAAATCACATAAAATCTAATTAAGATATTTCTAGACGTTGTTTAGATTAGATGGTTCCGACATCTAATAGACGTATATCCGATCTCGCGTTTCTCCCTGGCCGTACAATCATCCGGAAGAGCTATATATTATTGAAATTAGGCATATGTGAAGAAAGAAATGATTCGATTATGCAAAGAAACAACAAAACCTTTCAGTTATATTTGATATAGTTTGCCGTACTAATTTGAAAGCTGCTGCTTATATTTCATACAGCAGTATGAAATCCATTTTCAGCCGTAAGAGCAAAATCACGCCCAAATATTCCAAATGATTTACGTTTTTTGCAACAATTACAGATATATGAACCTACGCGTATCTATAAAGGCTATGCAACATCGTCTGTTCAGAAGATAGTGCTTATTTTTAGTAATAATGCATTATGAAATGCACTCTCTCAAGCATGTGAAATTTTTGTAAATGGGACATTTTCGGTAATTTATTTTTTACATATTTTACATGTCTGTTTTTTTAAATTTATATTTAAAAATGTTAAATATTTGTACTTCCAGATTGTGCAAAGAAACCTAGAATGGCCCAGTACCTAGTAATAATTAATAATTATTCTTTACATTCTGTACTACTCTCCACTTATACTTATAATGCAGAGGTGCGGAATTAGATCCTACATTATCATTTTGTTGTAAATTTTAGTTAGTGTTATAATTTATATTAATAAAGTTTATATGTGTATACATATATATGTATACACACACATACAGGGTGTCCCAGAATATTTGGGACTTTTCTCAAAGACAGATAGAACGGACTCAACTGAGTCGAAAAGTCCTTTACCATTTTGCAATTTTCGCAATAGGTAACGAGATATTAATAATTAAAAATCGCAGTATTAGCCCGGCCTACCGCCAAATGCAAGCGCGCGGCGAGATGCGGCCGCCCACTGCCCACCGATCGATATCTGCGGTCGACGCGCGGGGAGTTGTTTACTATAAGCGGCAATGGTTACACACGAGTGGTGTGTAACGCTGGGCCCCCGTTCTGAGATAAGATGGTTCCTCGTCTTTTTTTTAATAAAAATAAAATTGTTAAACGGCACAAAAATTGTCTATGTGTGTACGTGTACATGCATGTGCACGTATGCATGTATGCAACGCTCAGAAAAGTATCAATTTTACTGCATAAAAAAGCGATTACTCAATTTACTTTTTTCTTTTAGTATAAAGCAACGGTTATCTTTAACAAAGAATAATTTCTTGATGATAATGTTAAAATGTACTCATCACAAATTTTAGAAAAAATCATTATCATGTACCCGCAAAGAGAATTTATATTTTTTCTTTAAAGAATGTAACATTATAAAATTTTATCGAAGAAAAGTTAAAATAATAAGCAAATCAAATTTTTATTTTAATTTTATATTCTTCTATAAACTTATGAAATATTTAAAATAAATAATATTTATTTAATTCAAGTAATTTATAGTATGTTATTTCTATGTGTGTGTATGCAGGCAAAAAAATGTTAAGTAAATATTATTTATTTTAAAATTTTTAAATAAAATAATAAGTGAATTTTAAGACTATTATTAAGAAAATATTTTTTGTAAAAAAATAACCATTACTTATTGTTAGAATAAGAGAACTAAAATTGAGCAATTGGTTTGCTTAATTCTTAGCACTAGAATGGTATTTTTATTATCTTACTTTAATGTTTACGCTTTTTTTTTAAGTATTAATTGCTATCTACCGCAAGGTGGTGTGGAAATGATAGCGCTCTATCATTTTCTTGCCACAGAAAGAAAAAATAATTATTTTTTGGCTCGCGATCTTATATTGCGATTGTTATTCACGTACGCACACGCAGAAAAATATCATTCTAGTGCTAAGAATTAAGCAAACCAGTTACTCAATTTTAGTTCTCTTCTTCTAACAATAAGTAATGGTTATTTTTACAAAAAATATTTTCTTAATAATAATCTTAAAATTTACTTATTATTTTATTTAAAAATTTTAAAATAAATAATATTTACTTAACATTTTTTTGCCTGCATACACACACATACAAATAACATACTATAAATTACTTAAATTAAATAAATATTATTTATTTCAAATATTTTATAAGTTCATAGAAGAATATAAAATTAAAATAAAAATTTGATTTGCTTATTATTTTAACTTTTCTTCGATAAAATTTTATAATGTTACATTCTTTAAAGAAAAAATATAAATTCTCTTTGCGGGTACATGATAATGACTTTTTCTAAAATTTGTGACGAGTACATTTTAACATTATCATCAAGAAATTATTCTTTGTTAAAGATAACCGTTGCTTACTAAAAGAAAAAAGTAAATTGAGTAATCGCTTTTTTATGCAGTAAAATTGATACTTTTCTGAGCGTTGCATACATGCATACGTGCACATGCATGTACACGTACACACATAGACAATTTTTGTGCCGTTTGACAATTTTATTTTTATTAAAAAAAAGACGAGAAACTATCTTATCTCAGAACGGGGGCCCAGCGTTACGCGCCACTCGTGTGTAACCATTGCCGCTTGTAGTAAACAACTCCCCGCGCGCCGACCGCGGATATCGATCGGTGGGCAGTGGGCGGCCGCATCTCGCCGCGCGCTTGCATTTGGCGGTAGGCCGGGCTAATACGGCGATTTTTAATTATTAATATCTCGTTACCTATTGCGAAAATTGCAAAATGGTAAAGGACTTTTCGACTCAGTTGAGTCCGTTCTATCTGTCTTTGAGAAAAGTCCCAAATATTCTGGGACACCCTGTATATACAGGGTGAGTCATTTTAATCTATAAACGCTAATATCTCGAAAAATATGGAAGATACGGAAAAATGTTTCAGACAAAAGTTATATGGTCTAAAGGGGGACATAAGATGGTGGCAATGATTTGACTTTGGATGGTCGTTTGAAGCTCACGTGAACGTCACCTTCAATTTCTTAAATGGAACCCCCTATATTGTAGTATATCGTTTGAAAGGGCATAAAATAAGAAAAATTTTGGCGCAAACCAGAGGTCGATACGTTGACCCGTTCGGGAGTTATTTAGGGTAAAAAATTGACTTTTTCCAAATTTGACTTTAAATAACTCCCGAACGGATCAACGTATCGACCTCTGGTTTGCGCCAAAATTTTTCTTATTTTATGCCCTTTCAAATGGTATACTACAATATGGGGGTTTTACTTAAAATTTTTTAGTGTCCCAGGGGACTGCAACTCAAAAATTTGAAATGGAACCCCCCCAATATTGTAGTATATCATTTAAAAGGGCATAAAATAAGAAAAATTTTGGCGCAAACCAGAGGTCGATACGTTGATCCGTTCGGGAGTTATTTAAAGTCAAAGTTGGAAAAAGTCAATTTTTGACCCTAAATAACTCCCAAACGGGTCAACGTATCGACCTCTGGTTTGCGCCAAAATTTTTCTTATTTTATGCCCTTTCAAACGATATACTACAATATAGGGGGTTCCATTTAAGAAATTGAAGGTGACGTTCACGTGAGCTTCAAACGACCATCCAAAGTCAAATCATTGCCACCATCTTATGTCCCCCTTTAGACCATACAACTTTTGTCTGAAACATTTTTCCGTATCTTCCATATTTTTCGAGATATTAGCGTTTATAGATTGAAATGACTCACCCTGTATATACATTAGAGTGGTCCTTAAAAAGGATAATTTTTAATTTTGACTGCTCGAACGGTTCGGAAGGCTCGAAATAAATATAAAAAAATCTGTGCAAAAGCGCAGCTTCCTATCTCAATTTTAACACGTGCCACAGAGCACTTGAATTTTCCTATTAAAATCAAATAGCGAAGATTTTAGTATGAATGCAATAACGATCGGAAAAATTTGAAACTTGGCAATTCTCTTACCTATAGTTGTACCTATCTTCTGAAATTTTTATAGATTTTATCTACATATTTCAGGTTGCTAGTGGTTGATGAAAATAATTTTTTTTTAAATTTTTTATGCAAATAGTAAATGATTTTAGTATGAATGCAATAGCGATCGGAAAAATTTGAAACTTGGCAATTCTCTTACCTATAGTTGTACCTATCTTCTGAAATTTTTATAGATTTTTATCTACATATTTCAGGTTGCTAGTGGTCGATGAAAATAATTTTTTTTAATTTTTGAAAAATCCTGCCAAAATATAATCCTGCCAAAATATTAAAAAAATGGCTAGAAACAATTTATTTAATTCTTTACAGTTAAGAAGAATATAATAATATTTTAACAAAGAACGAAGATCAGAAACAATTTATTGTCCAAATAGTAAAAGAATATAAAAAAATATATTGCGATGCGAAAAAGGAGACACTCATGAAAGATTTTTGAAATAAATAATTTTATGAAAGTAATGAATTTTTATTTCAGACTACGAATAAATAAATAAATACATAAACAAAATTATAGAAAAAAAGAAATAAACAAGATTCCTTTGATTCTTCAAAAATTAAAAAAAAATATTTTCATCGACCACTAGCAACCTGAAATATGTAGATAAAAATCTATAAAAATTTCAGAAGATAGGTACAACTATAGGTAAGAGAATTGCCAAGTTTCAAATTTTTCCGATCGCTATTGCATTCATACTAAAATCATTTGCTGTTTGCTTAAAAAATTTAAAAAAAAATTATTTTCATCGACCACTAGCAACCTGAAATATGTAGATAAAAATCTATAAAAATTTCAAAAAGATAGGTACAACTATAGGTAAGAGAATTGCCAAGTTTCAAATTTTTCCGATCGTTATTGCATTCATACTAAAATCTTCGCTATTTGATTTTAATAGGAAAATTCAAGTGCTTTGTGGCACGTGTTAAAATTGAGATAGGAAGCTGCGCTTTTGCACAGATTTTTTTTTATTTATTTCGAGCCTTCCGAACCGTTCGAGCAGTCAAAATTAAAAATTACCCTTATTAAGGACCACTCTAATATACATATATATAAACTAAATATATAGTAAGAATAAAAAATGTTGGAACAACAAAGTTATTATTAACTTATGTAACGAATATGTATGTTTCTCTTGCAAATGATTTTAAGAATCGAAAATGCACCCATTGATTGATATTTATTACAAGGCAGTACTACTTATTATAAATAAAATAATCGTTAAGTAATAAAAACAGATCTGCATTACATACAAATTGTGCAAAGAAACCTAACATTGCCCAGTTGTATACCATACATATTCGCTACATAGATACAGTATGTAATGCAGATCTGTTTGTTACTTAACGATTGTTTTATTTATAATAAGTAGCACTGCCTTGTAATAAATATCAATCAATGGATGCATTTTTGATTGTTAAAATCATTCACAAGAGAAATATATGCAAAAATTCTTTCACAAAAAATTTGCAAGTTGATTGGATATGCTATCATATGACTTTTAGTCAATAAACTTGTAGGTTTTTGTAAGAACGAAATTTGTGTACATACGCGTTCAGCTTATAAATGATTTCAAAAACCAGGCTCCAGTTTTCTTTGCTGAACGTAGCATTGATACTTATGACAAAGCAATAATAGTATACAAGGAATGCGATCCGTTTGATGCTACAAATGTTATGAAGCATTCTTCTCCTTTCTTTCACTAAAGAAAGAAGGATACAAAGACCGCTGTGAAGCATTTGTAACATCAAATGGATTGCAGCCAAGAATAGGAAATATCAACAACAATGTACAATGCAGAGATGCAGAATTATATCCGACATGAATCATTTTGTTATGAATTTTTTTAGAGAATTATGTTGTTAATAACATTTATAGACTACATATACAGCAAGAAGCAAAAATGTTGTAACAACAAAGTTAGTAATATAACAAATAAAATTATAAACCATATTGTTCGTACTGAAACAAGTGAAGGATATTTTTGCCTCTATATAGGAGACTGATTACTATTTTTTGGGTTAACCAAATATCGCATGACTGAATTTTTTCTTGCATTATACTAATACCGCCATTTCTTTCCATAAAATCATAAATGAACTTTCCAGTGCTTCATCTTAAACTGTATTCCAAAAAACCATCATTGCAGGGAAGATAAAAGTGTAACACAATTAAAGATACTCTTCGTATGAGAACATAATAAGTAATAGTTAAATAATTAAGGCTTTTGGGCTCTTTCTGACATCTTGTGAGATCATGACGTCAGAGGCGAGAAATGTCACGCTGAAAATTCTTGCGTACCATTTCCAAATAAAAAGATATTTGAACAGCTTTTGGCACTTGGGCGACGTGGCTTTCGAGACTGTAACCCCGGCGGCGGCACGTCTGTGAAATTGGCCCATCTTCTTCAAATTTTGGAAAAAATCATTGGAGTTCTGGATGCCCCAGCAAGAGTTCTAGAGTTCTCTATAAATTTTAGAAAAAGTTCCGTCAATTAAAGTGACAAAAACACCATTTTAAAAATAGGGGGGCTAACTTCACGGCGCCCATCATTTTTAAAAAAATCAATTTTTTATGGTGGATTCAGAAGTGTTTCGAAGAGTTCTAGAGTTCCCTATAGGTTTTAGAAAGAGTTCCGTTGAAATAACCCCAAAAATTAAAAATTAAAAAAAACAACAAAATTTAAAAAAATTTATTTTTATCGTGGATTCGGAAATATTTCGAAGAGTTCTAGAGTTCCCTATAGGTTTTAGTAAGAGTTCCGTTCAAATAACCCCAAAAATCGATAATAAAGTGGAAAAATATTGATTGTAGAGGCTTTTATTGTCCCGCAAATGTCAGATTCCTGACGCGATTGTGAAACGATTTTTTTTGTACCAAAAATTTTCCCAAAGCTTAGTGTTTAGGAACTAATTACCTTATTACGGGCCAGGTACAGGATACCTATTCTCGAATCGTTTTCATGAAACTCGCATGCGAAACTCAATGTTTTTCAAATAGGAAGTCACATACGACAATCATTAGGGCAGGCTCGAAAATACGGTCTCACGAGGTAGGCAAGGCAGGGGCGGCGCGACTCACCGTCGCGGGCGCTTAGGTAAGACCAGGTGAGGCCTGCAGCGATCAGCTGATCGTTGCACACGAGAATACACACACATGCGGACACATTTTCCATCTTTTTCTCTGTCACTCACTCAATTCGTCACTTACGTTCACTGACTCGAAAAATGTGTGTGTATTCTCGTGTGTAACGATCAGCTGATCACAGCAGGTGCATAAGTGGCCTTACCTAAGCGCCCGCGACGGTGAGAAACGCCGACCCTGCCTTGCCTACCTGTACCCGGCCCGTGATAACATAATTATCTCGAAAAGTAAACTTCGACAAAATTTTTGGTACACAAAAAACCGTCTCAGAATCGCGTCAGAAATCAAACATTTCCGGGACAATATGGTTATTTGGAATCACCCTGTATAATCTGTGTTGTGTGTTATATGTAAAAAAAATAATTTTTAAAAAAGGTGAAATAATGTAAGAAAATATTTTTGCATTGCATTTTTTATACAAAGTAAAGTTTATATAAATGTAAAGTGTTTATACAACACTTGTTATATATGATTTATAGGCAAATGTTTATCATTAACTCAAACTTCACATTTCATGAAAAATGCAATACGAAAATGATCTTCTTATTTATTTTCAGAATCTTCTTGTTATTATTTTTCCTGCATATACGAACAGAGATTATGCAAGCGAAAAAAATGCTGTGGTACAATTTTTTATTATTTGTACGCATTATGTAGATATACATGTAGGTATATAACATACCTTCTTGCCCATTTCTTCCGGCTAAGTCGGCGACGGGTCAAGTATTTATGTTTGTCGTCTTCCTTCATGATCAATGTCGCTGCAGCAAAATAACATGAAAATTATGTAATGAATAATTGATGTAATAAATCAATAATATTTCATAATTCACATGTGCAATACTTACGAATGACAATAGGATCCTTGAATCGATATCTTCGTTGGCTGTCACACGACACAAATCACACGTCGCGACATGCACGATGCGAGATGTTACGCGAGAGTATCGGCTAGGCGCGCGCTATCCGGCCAGCTGGAGGCACGATACCGCGCATTCATTTGTTTACAGGCGCGGATTTGTAACGGCCACGCGCCGTACACGAATGTGTAGGCCGCGTGTATCGGGCGTGCAATATGACATCTCATAGTTATTTTGCCTTTCCTCGGATTTTCGCTGTCAATATGTTATGCATAATTATGTGTATCAGTATTCATATAAAACATTCTGTACAATCCTTGCAATTATCTTTCAATATTTTCCGAGAAATATCCTTTTTACATCGACTTTCCGCGATTACTCTTGTACATTGTCGTACTTTGTAGAAAATCGTATATACCCAACTGTAAATGTTTAAATAATGTATACATTGTTTTTTATCGTGATAGGTTCGCGAAATAAAACAAAGTCAACATAAGTGCGTACAATTAAAAGTATATAATTACGTGTGCTTCTTCTTATAAGAAGCGATATCTGTATTTTATGTTTCATATAAAAGTCTAAACGTAAAGTTATTTGACAGTGAATGATAATTTACAAAATATGTTGAGTATATACAATTATTTTTCAATCATACAAATAATGTACAAGTCGACATTTTGGACAACAACCATTGTCTTTCAGGAAATATTAAATTATGAAATTGTATAATATACCGACGATGAGAGTGATACACATAATATGAACATAGTGCGTGCTAAAGATACGTAATACGATTTTCAAGTAAACAGACAATAATATTCCAGATATATACTCAAGGGCTACTCCCCTACAAATTGTGAAATTGTCATTATGTGTGCGCTTCCCAACGAGTACACTTTCCTTCAGATCCGCGCCGAGAAAACATTAGCAGGCTAACTGGAGTAGCAGTCTGGATCGTATAAGTTGACAATGAATGACAGCGAAAGGGAGGCAATAATAATCTCTCTCTCGCTCGCTCACTCGACCGCGATGCGCCGAGCGAGCGAGCGAGACATAATGTCATTTCCTTCTTCTCGCTGTCACTCACAATCAGCTGATATCGATCGAGAGCGCTAGTTCAGCGAGTACGTTATTGCTTTTTCGGAGCGGATCTGAAGGAATGTACGTGTTGAAAAGCATAGGTAATGCTAATGTAACAATTTGTAGGGGGGCAGCCCCTGAGTATATACGTGAAATATTACATAATACTGGTGAGCCATTCAAAAGTTATCAAAAACTGAATATATATATATATATAATGTATAATCATGGACTATTAATGTATATGAACTGCTCATGTAAAAAAAATGTAGCAGCAGCATGATAGAGATTGAAAATAACCAAGCTTTCCCTTCTAAGTGTACACATTGGTTGTCAATGTCTGCGCCATCCAATGGGCGCACTTCTTAAAGGGGAAAGTGTGGTTATTTTGCATCTTTTCGTCACACTGTAGACAAGAAATTTTTTTGTTCTAGCAAGAGCTGAACAGTTCATATATAATATAGGTCCATGTTTATATTATAAAACAAATTTTTTTTCAATTTACCTCCACAAAGATTATGTAGATCATTATATAGTGTTGAATTCTTTAAAACTCTTGCATCGTGAACGGAACCTGGATACCCAATAAATACGTCAATAAATTTCATGTCATGATTAACCGTCCCTTGCACATGAATGGAAAAATATTGTTTCCGATTTATATAAGAATCAGGATCTTCCGCAGGTTTGTCTATTTTAATGTGAGAACCATCAATAGCACTTGAAAAAGATTTCAATAATGAAAAGATTTCAATAATGAAAAGATTTCAATGAGCAAAATATTTTACATTAAAAATGTGAGAATATACTCTTATATAATTACCAATTATATTAGGAAATCCTTTTCGTTGTATATAAAAGTTTGAGGTTTGTTCTTTTTCGAGATCAGTTGGATATTTAATAATATGATGCGCTAAAGCTAAAATAAAATCGGTTACTCTTGTTATTACTGTGTGTAACGAACTTATTGTTATTCCGAATCTATCTGCTACATCTCGATAAGATCCTGTTTGATGACCCACAAACCATAAATAACAAAATATATTTTTCAGCGCTTTATTTATTATTTTGTACACGTTCTGAAAAAATAAAATAATATACACACTAATAAAATTTTTTTATTTTTATTTTTTAAGTATTATTTCTACTATTTTGTTGCTGTATATATTTAAAGTTAAATTAATTTCGATAAATACACACCTTGTATAGAAGTAAATATTTCCGACACTGTAAATTGGTCTATTAATTGATATGCTGCTCTTCTTGACAAGCGAAAATGCATGAGAAAATCAACGTTATTATAATTATGAACAATATGTTCGATATTATTGCTTACTTTCACATGTACACAATTCTTTGCACTAATCCGAAAATTGGATGTAACATGTGTAATTCATAAAAATCTACAAATAAAAAATTATACTTACTAGTACTACGTTTACGCGAGCGTTACTTCTGTAGTAACTTACGATATATCACTCGTTTACGCGGAATAAATTATCGTAAGTTACTACAAAATCCCATTTACGCGAAGGAAAATCCCGTTTACGCGAAGGAATTATCGTAAGTTACTACAAAAGTAACGCTCGCGTAAACGTAGTATAGGTTAGTTTACATTAGGTTAAATTAATTTCAAAAAAATTTAAATTTTTTCATAATATAATAATACATTGCATATAAAATACATACCATCGTCATCGTAACACACAATAGGTTGAAATGGAAACATATTATTTTCTTCATCATCAGAAGATTCAAATAAATCGTTCAAGATCATCGCCATGTTGATTATTGCACTGACGCGTTCTTTATACTTGCTCACAAATAACTTGTCCTGCTTGCACTAGTTCCGTTCAGTTCAGTGCAGTATGAACTCAGTGTAGCAATAAAGAACAAACCTAATGTGTTCACGGGACGTCAAATAAGACGTAGCCCTCAATTAAAATTTCGATTGCTGTGCAGCAATATCTCTGCACAGACCTCGTACAACCAAATGACCACTGGAAATGGCCTACTGAGATCCTAAACAGCGTGAATATCAAGTTTCACCCTGATCCGACCTGGGTGCTGCGAATACCCTGCACAAGCACCTTCCCCTGCACAGTGGGACGGGAGACCCGAAAAAGTGGCCAAAAGTCGACTTTAAAAATCAGACCAGATACATTTTTTATCTTTATGTAGACAACATAAAATACTTATTTTGAAAGTTTTATAACAATTAAATAAAAGCCATTTATTTGATAACGATTTGAAGTCAATATTTTGCATGAAAGAATAACGAATCATTCATTCAATTAATTAATTATTTATGATGTATTTACCAGAATTTTGAAAATTTCTTCGCTTTATTACATTACTTGCACATTGACTATTCATGAAAAATGCCTGTACTTCAGAAAAAAAAGGAAGTAGAATTCCGAAACATAAGAATTGTATATTATTATCGGATTTTCGAACATTTTGCTTTTTTCCGAATCGCGGCAACTTGCGGCAATTCATCCAATCAGGAAAATCAAGGTATCATTGGATTCCTCAAAATATGCGCTTGAAGAAAAATCGGCTCACTTTTGCTCGAATTCATATTCTTCGAAGAAATTCGTCATTGAACGGATCGCAAGGCATCGATCAGCACGCGCACGCCACAGTAAGCTGGGAGATCCGAAAGAGTGGCCAAAGTCACCTAATCTCTTTCAAACCTGTACTCTATAGGTTTTTGGGGTTGCTGATTCGGAATCTGATGTCAAAAATTGCAAATTCAAAATGGCGGATCCAATATGGCGACTGAAACTACTTTTTTGGATCGAATATATATGAAAATTGGTACTAAAGGGTTTTCGAGATCGCTGATTCCGAATCTGATGTCAAGAACAATAAATTCAAAATGGCGGGTTTAACATGGCGTACGAGAAGTGCAAAAAAAACAATTGTTGAGCAAATTTTTTATCAGAGGTTTTTGAGGACGCCGATTACAAATATGATATTCAAATTTTTTAATTTAAAATAGCGCGGCGTCTAATGGCAGAAAGTGGCTGTTTATCCGAAAATCGGATAGTGGGGATACGCACACAAAAAGAAAGCACATATAGGTGCTTGGAGCTCACACATACATGCCTTCTCTTCGTTCGCGTATCCCCACCGCGCGCCGGCTTTTGAGTGGCTCTCGATCTGGCGACACTGGATTCCCCACTACCGGCTACCCGACTTTCGGATGAGCCGCATTTTCATTCTGACAACACTTGCACTGCACGGCGCAAACGAGCAAAGCGCAGCGAAAGGTTTCTGATGTCTAGATATTCTAGTACTCTAAATAGTGGTATACCCGAGTTGTCACGTAATGCGTAACGGTATGCCATTCTTATTGGAAAAATCACACCTTAATGTGCTCAGTACAATTTAAGTACTGAGTTTCAAGAACCGATAATTAATGTTAATTTTGGTCGCCGAATCCGATATTGGATTCGTCATTTTGAATTTACAGTTCTTGACATTATATTCGAAATCAACGACCCGAAAACCTCTTAGTACCGACTTGCATATTCGATCAAAAGGGTAGTTTCGGTCACCATATTAGATCCGCCATTTTGAATTTACAGTTCTTGACATTATATTCGGAATCAGCGACCCCGAAAATCCCTTAGTACCGACTTTCATGCATATTCGATCCAAAAAAATAGTTTTGGTCGCCATATTAAATCCGCCATTTTGAATTTACAATTTTTGACATCAGATTCGGAATCAGCGACCCCAAAAACCCCTTAGTACCGACTTTCATGCATATTTGATCCAAAAAAATAGTTTCGGTCGCCATATTGGATCCGCCATATTGGATCCGCCATTTTGAATTTACAATTTTTGACATCAGATTCGGAATCAGCGACCCCGAAAACCCCTTAGTACCGACTTTCATGCATATTCAATCCAAAAAGGTAGTTTTGGTCGCCATATTGAATCCGCCATTTTGAATTTACAGTTTTTGACATCAGATTCGGAATCAGCGACCCAAAAAACCTATAGGGTACGTGTTTGAAAGAGATTAGTTTACTTTATTAATTTTGGCCAATTTTTCGGGTCTCCCGTCCCACTGTGCCCTGGAGCAATCCTGTGCGATGAGTTTCCTAGGTCCCAAGAAGTGTGACGCACCGAGTCCCGTCGTACTACGAACTCTGTGCGACGAGATCAATGCACGGACCTTCTACAGGGATAAAACGTACATCGATGCATTTCCGAAATCATAATAAGCATGAATGTCGCGATCCCGTTTCGATTCGTCGAGTGTGCGTCGATAACCTTGCACACGGGTGCGATCTTGAAATAAATGTGATAAATAGCTTTACAGGATGCCAAATAGTAGTATTATCGCGGTCCCGTTCGAATCCGACGATGGTGCAGAGAAAATACGGCACGAACGTCTGCGTCGGGAAAACGACATATAAACGTATATAGCGAGTAGCGATAATCGTGGATGCAAAGCGCGAGCGATTTCCGTAGCTTAAATATGAAAATCCATCTAAAAATCTGTATCTCTGTAAAATGCATAAAATCATGATAAAGTGTCATATATCGAATGTTCTCGAGACGTATCTATAAATAATTTCCGGCGAGCGCGGAAAATAAGAGAAAGTTCTGGAACATTCCTGCGTGTTTGTCAGACTTGTTTGTCAGTCGCGAACAGGCGACGATCACGTGATGGCTGATGCAATAAGAAGAGTGGGGGTACCGCCCGAGTGGGGACGTGCGACATAGCGAGCGAGCGTTCCAGGTCAGTCTGTCGGGAGAGCGCGAAGCGCTAGCTCAATTTGACACTTAGCCGTTGTTCTCGATACAACCGACGAGACCCTGCGTACGGAGCGATATCCGGGAGTTTGCGAATAAGTGAAATTTCGCGATACTCAAATTTTTTGCGCAATTTATGCGTAACACAGAGGAGTCTATCGGGAGAGCTTGAGCCGTCGACACGCGTTAAGATAGCTCTCATTACAACCGTTGATCCCGCGTACGGAGCGATATCCGCCATTTCGCGAAAAGTCAGTATGATCGATACTTGCAAATTTTCAAAGTCTGATTTCCGTATACGAAACCAAGGACAGTCATACGGGAGAATACTTTACATTTTCATTACGACCGATGATACCCAAGTTGCGGAGTGATAGGCAAATTATTTCAAGTTTTCTCGATTTTACGCGCTACACGCGAACTGTAACGAACGATCTCAATGTAACACCGCGAGTGATAGTAAATCATTGTGAATCGAACTGTAATGACTATTTATTCGAAATTAATGAATAAATACATTGTTATATAAAAAGATATGGTAATACTGAAGGAGAGCTCACTCCTCACCGATCTCGATGAAATTAGGCTTAATCGATTCGTTTTTGCTCAAAACGACCGAATCTAGCAGAAAAAAGTGTCGCTCTGCCCCGCGAAGCGAGATATTAAACGTTAAAGTTGACGACTCTCAGGTTAGGATTCCTGTCATACCGACGAGATGTAGCGACTATTAACCATGCCCCGCGGCCACTTGCGCATGCTCTGTTAGATCTGTGGCCACATGCGCATGCTCCGTGGCCGCACGCGCATGCAAAAGTGCGCGAATTTCAAACCTATGTATACTCATAATGCATATCGCTTGACTTTCGATGATGAATATGTCGCAATCACATGGTGTACACACACACACACACACACACACACACACACACACACACGCGCGCGCGCGCGCGCGCGCGTTTACAGACGATTCCGAGTCTCGACATCGAACTCGCGAAACTCATGTTCGACCGTTAGACACCGTGCCGTCGTAGCGGTGAGATCCCGACGACGGGCAAAGGCGCCGTACGGCAAACCGGGCTCGTGCGACGACCGGTCCGTGGACCGGCCGCCTAGTAGTGTCACATTGTTTTGAGCCTTTCGACTCACGAGACTCCTGGAGATATCATTGCCACCTTTGACTAGAGAGGATACGGCCTTAGAGGCATTCAGGCATAATCCCACGGATGGTAGCTTCGCACCACCGGCCGCTCGACCGAGTGCGTGAACCAAATGTCCGAACCTGCGGTTCCTCTCGTACTGAGCAGGATTACTATCGCAATGACTAGTCATCAGTAGGGTAAAACTAACCTGTCTCACGACGGTCTAATCCCAGCGCGCGCGCGCGCGCGTGTGTGTGTGTGTACACCATGTGATTGCGACATATTCATCATCGAAAGTCAAGCGATATGCATTAAATTTGTTAAAGTGCTTTAAAAGTATTTAACTAAATAGATGAGTCTACTGTGTACTTTTGTATATTACTCTCATATACATATATATTTTATAGCGGAATAAAGAACACTTAATAAAGAACACTTAATTTAGTATTTAATCGAGCATCATTTAATAAGTAAAGAAATACAGTGTCCAAAATGTGGTGATAAATTAATAATTGCTACAAGGAATCTTATATTTCGATGCCGAAAAACGCGTTATGAGAAAAATATCCACAAAAAAAACTGTAAAAAAACAATGTATGTTCCAAACAAGTGCTAAATGTGATACGTGGTTTAGCAAATATTCATTTTAAATTGTAGCACTTGTACTAGCTTCCGGCTCTGAGACATCTGCTTCATCATGGATCTTCGGTGGATACAGTTCCGCAATCGTACAGAAAAAACTGTTCAAACGGTTTTCGTAATCATGAACGCGTTTGAAGAGATATTCTGCTAAATATCCCACTAAGTGTGAAGTACGTGTTCCGTACCGTGGGATATTAGCTCTTACCTCTCTCCAAACGCGTTCTATATGCTGGGTGTGGGCTCCTAAAAATTAAAAACTGTCAATACATTTATACAATGTTTTATTTCTTTTATTTTAAATATATACTTCAACCAAATTTGTAATCTATGTAAAATGTTTATACGTGCCAGTATCTGGGTCGACGAAATTCAAGGAATGGTTAACAGTCAGATGTTGGAAGCCTTCATTGTTCAAACAATTGTAAGACCTCCAACAATCTGACATTACCGTCGTCCCAGGTAGAATCCACTCCTTTATTATTCCCAGCAATGTTTGTTCCGTACGATTTGGAACTGCACCAAGAAATATTTTTCTTGATTCGCGTTCGTATCCACCGAAGATCCATTTTCCTTCGATAATTCGGCCACAGTTGTACTTCCTTTTGCCGATTTTGGCCTCGTCTATCTCAACAATTTTGTCTGGACCTCCAAGTTTGGTCGAATTTTTGTCGGCCCAGTATATGCAAACCTATACATTATTTTTTAATAAATTTAGTAAATATACTAAACAAATTTATATTTAACGTATTAAATGTATTAAATTATACTCACTTCTCGGCAAAAGAATATCCAATCAACAACCGAATGTTCGGAAAGCTGTAATTCCGTGCATAAAAATTGATGTCGCGGAGGCCGTAAAATAATGAAATATGCTGTCAATCGGCATACAGTTTCCAAATTTAATTTTGATTTGCTAAACCACGTATCACATTTAGCACTTGTTTGGAACATACATTGTTTTTTTACAGTTTTTTTGTAGATATTTTTCTCATAACGCGTTTTTCGGCATCGAAATATTCTGATTACTTGTATCAATTATTAATTTATCACCACATTTTGGACACTGTATTTCTTTACTTATTAAATTATGCTCGATTAAATAATTTATTAATTGTTCTTTATTGTGAGTCACAGCGAGAAACTCGTGTAGAGTCGCATTATTTACTCGGACTTGTAAGATTAATAACAAAAGACAATCATTTGAAATTGTGTTACTTACCAGCAGACAGTTGTCACGTGACTTCTATCACTCTATATCGTCGGTGTTACAGATTTTTCAACCACACTTTGTGCACTTTTTGCATGCACGTGCAGCTACAGAGCATGTGCATGCAGTCGCGGGGCATGTCCTTAGTCGCTACATCGCGTCGGTATGACAGGTTTCATAACCTGATAGTCGTCAACTTTAACTGTTAATATCTCGCTTCGCGGGGCAGAGCGACACTTTTTTCTGACAGATTCGGTCGTTTTGAGCAAAAACGAATCGATTAAGCCTAATTTCATCGAAATCGGTGAGAAGTGAGCTGTCCTTCAGTATTACCAAAGATATCCAGAGTGTCAGAAATCATTTGGCGATATCCTGTGACCTTTCCTGAGTCACTTTCCAAGCGGAAGATTCTTCGATAATCGATATTCCTGTGGAAATTAAGTGCGAGTAAATGCACATTGCTTATGATATAAGCATAGTATACGATACTTACCTGAGATTCTGCGACGATCCTGAGGGTCCATCCGTGACGACGAGATCCAGCATCATTGGTTGAAGCGGCTTCCACGAAAAAGATCCAGCGACGACGAGAGAGCGGCCAGCAGCAGTCCGGAGCACCTGAAACAGAAAAAAGGGGAATTAGTCGACGGATACGGTTAGTAGTATACTTACCTTTCTCGATTTAACGGGTAAAATCGAGTGGCGACCGTGTTTCACGAATCTTTAGAAATTTCGGAGATATTGATGAATGAGTCGTAACGCGTTAACCTAAATGTCCGGTCACAGTGAATTAGCCTGCCTAGACCAGATAATTTACTCTCAAGTCCACAACGTCGAGTCAAGAACCTGCAACCCGTCTAAACAACGCTTAGCGGTCAGTGAGACGGTAAATTATACCTGTTATTAGCCAGTTTACCCGTCTAGCGAAGTGATAAGTGTAATTTCTGGCGACCGTGACAGGACTCAATAGTCCCGTTCGTGTGTTAAATAGGTATTGCCTGTCACGGTTCGCACATTAATTCGGAGAATTTCTGGCGACCGTGACAGGACTCGAAGATCCTGTCTGTGCGTTAATGTAATAACGTAGAGTATTAACAGATACTTGCGACCGTAATCTTGTTAGAAAGAGCACGACAAAACTTGTATGAGCACAAAGAAACTAACGAACAAACGTCGCGAGAACGTGCGTATAAGTGACGCGAGATCCATAGAGATTTATAACAATCGCATCACGAGCAACGCGCGGATGTGTGTAGCGTTGTCTGTTGAGAGTGAATTAAGCGCAATTAGGCCAGATAGGGCCGAAAAAGGGTACGCGTGTTAGAAAACACTGCACGACGATAGCCGGCAGAATGGCGAACGTGCAACATATTCCGGTACTTCCCATTTCTGCGAGAACCAGAGCGCGAAACGCGTCTGGGGGCAGGGAGACGGAGCGCGAAAACGCGACAGCCGATAGCAATTTAAATGATAATTTTTTGCAAGTGACGGGCGGTACACCCACACCGGTGAATTTAAGTCGCGAACGCAAAAACGTCGATATAGCGACGGATAACGAAGCGCGATTATACCAACAGGTCCAAGAGTTGACCGAACAGTTGGAGATACTTTGGGCAGAAATACAACAGCAGAGACGCGAATCTATCGTAACCCAGAACACAGAATCCGATCGACCGTCGAATCACGATAGGAAAACAATCGATCCGAATGCGTGTGAGATAGAAAGAGCGCCCGAAGCGGTATTAGATTTAGTCCCCTTGCGCGTTAGACTACCCAGAGGGGGGTGGTTAAAGAATCCCTTTGACGAGCTCAATTTTCGCGGTAAAACTGACAGTAAAAAAACGGGAAGATTTTTGGAAAAGTTTGAGAAACTTGCCAGATATGAGGCCGTCCCGGAGGACGAACAGCTGTGCTATTTCGGTAGATGTATGAAAGGCGCAGCGGCCCAGTGGTTCGAGCTGCAGTACGCGCAAACGATAGAGCAGATCAAGTCTGTTTCGACAGCACTTTTGGGGCACGCAAGCCCAGATGCGATTTAGACAAATGATCTATTTCGGAAAATTCAAGTCAGGAGACATGTCCATGACTGAATACGCGCTGAATTTAGCTCGTCAAGCGAAAACGTTAGTATCACCCATATCCGACGAGGAGATAATGCAAACCGTGCGAGAGCTCTTTTATGCCGAAATCACGCGGGAACTCAGACCGTCGGTAGTGAGAAACGTAAGCGAGTTCATTCAGATGCTAGATACCCTCGAGAATGAGAGGGAAACGCGAAGATTGCGCGCGGACGCGCATAAGTCGAGCGATAGGCGTGAAAGTCGTCGTAATAGTGGTAAAGACGGAGCGCGGGGATACTACGATTTCCGAGGCGCCCAGATTTGACTGTGGTTTCTGGTAGTATTTCTTACGCTGAACAAAAAATTATATAGGTCTTATAGGGCTAACTGCTCTAGTTTTCGAGATATGCAGTATTAAAGCTCAAAATAAATATAATATAAATCTTTACTTCTTTAAATTATTAGATATAATATATTATCGTATTTTATATTTATGCTTTCTAACACATAAACTCCTTGCCTATAGGGCGAAATAAGGTATATTATTGTACAGTTGTATATACACAGTAATATAAAACTAAATTATTTTATAAAATGTAATAGTAATTTATTGCATAAAATATGTAACTTTCTAAGTTGAAGCACATACAAAGCGCATACTTGTAAAGCGCGTCACTAACCTATAGGTAAGTTGAAGCACATACAAAGCACACACTTGTAAAGCGCGCCACTAACCTATAGGTTAGTGACGCGCTTTACAAGTATGTGCTTTGTAAGTTGAAGCACATACTCTCTATTATCTGCTTTAACTTTTCTTTCAATATACCAACAATTCGCTACTTTAACTAACTTTCCTTCGTTCATACATGTACTATTTCCACATAAATATTAGTCATTTATGTCTATTAGTACTCAAAATAACTGTTATATTTTCAATCCTTTTTGTTAATAACTTTTTAGTAAACAATGACCGCCGGCTAAAACTTTCTGAAGGTTACTCAGGAGGGTGACCTTGACAACATATGTCAAGGTCAAGGTTATTGGCGGGTGGGGTCTTTTTGTAAATAATTACCTTATTTCTTTTTTAACTTTAATATTGCATATCTCGAAAACTAGAGCAGTTAGCCCTATAAGACCTATATAATTTTTTGTTCAGCGTAAAAAATACTACCAGAAACCACAGTCAAATCTGGGCGCCTCGGAAATCGTAGTCGTCCCCGGAGCGCGAATGCGCGTACCGATTTCCGAAATAAATTTCCAAAACGCAAGGAAGACCCCTCAGACCCCCGGGGAGAGACCGAGGGGAGTGTGGGATTATATAGCATGCACATCGCTCACGATACTGCATGCATACCCTGCCCACTAAAACCCTAAGGGTGTCCTTGTAACCAAACACGTTACGTTGTAACCGGACACGTTAGGTCACGCGTGATACGACTCATTCGTCAAACTACCGAAATTAATCAAAGTTCGTGTAGCACGGTCGCCACTCGATTTTACCCGTTAAATCGAGAAAGGTAAGTATACTACTAACCGTATCTGTCGACTAATTCCCCTTTTTCTCTGTTTCAGGTGTTCCGGACTGCTGCTGGCCGCTCTGCGTCTCGTCACGGATGGACCTCCTTCGTAGAAGCCGCTTACTACCAACGATGCTGGATCTCGATCGTCACGGATGAAACCACAGGATCGTCGCAGAATCTCAAGTAAGTATCGTATACCGTATGCTTATATCGCAAGCAATGTGCATTTACTCGCACTTGTTTTTCGTAGGAACGGTGATTTCGCATGAATCTTCCGCTTAGATGGTGACTCAGGATAGGCCACAGGATATCGTCGAATGATTTCAGACACTCAGGATATCGTTTTATATAACAATGTATTTATTCATTAAATTCGAATAAATAGTCATTACAGTTCGACTCACAATGATTTACAGTCACTCTTGGTGTATCACTGTCTTCGTATATCACAGTTCGCGTGTCGCGTGTAAAATTGACAATTTTCGAATAAATTCGGATTTCTGTCCGCAACATGGGTATCACCGATCGTCGTGAAAATATATCGTATTCTCCCGTGTGATTGTCCGTCGTTTTGTCCACGGATGTGAAATCTCGCACTCTTCGCACAAGTCGCACGCACTATCACCGATACGTGATATATCCGGATATCGCTCCGTACGCGCGCCTCGCCGGTTGTTTCGAGATTCTACGTTTCGAGAACGTTCGCGAATACTTGGCAATTTCGATATGTGTTGTCTCTCAGAGATCTCCCGGGCGACTGCTCTCGAGCGCTCGCTCGCAACTGCGTATGTCCTCTCCTATGAGGTTATCCCCACTCTTGTTTTTCTCGGGTGGTCACGTGATCATCGCCTGATCGCAACTACGCAGCAAACAAATACGCTCGACAAACACGCAGGAATGTTTTGGAACGATGCTCGATTCGCAATATTCTCTCGACATGCATGATTTTCAGGATACGGTAATTTTACGGCGCAAAACGTTTTCTCGAACCCGCACAGCGATCGTATTTCGCATACACGATCGTCCCAAGCTGATATGCACGAATATTACGCGTTTTCGCGTCGGAGATGCTCGTGCAAGTATCTCGCTGCATAGCAATGGTACAAAGATGGGACTGTGATAACCGCGTTATCCAATGTCCCACGAACACCCCTATATCGCTGTTTTTCTCGCGCGACGCGCGAGCATGGATTTCCTTGCACGCCGGTCGGATCACTACGGGACCCCTATATTCGCGTTACTGAGCCTCTCACAAACCCGCCTATATCGGTCGATTCGCGATATTAAGCTCATGCAGTGATTTCGATGTATGGAGGTCGGAGTCGATCGGGACCTCGATAGTAGTGCTCTTTGGGTCCTCCGGAACCCGTCTATGTCGGACATTTTGTGACACAAGGCCCATGCAGCTATCTCGTTGCACGCTCGGTGGATTTCAACATAATTATGTTTTTCGGGTTCGTTAATGCTCAACTAACACAAATCTATCGACCTTCTCCGCGAAAGTTGTCCGTGCAAGATTCTCGTTGCACGGGTGTCGGATCGGATTCGGGACTCGATTTTCGTGTTTCCCGACACTCCCCGATCGTGTCCCTATCGCTCGTTTACTCGCAACAGGTTCGTGCAGCCAGTTGGTTGCACGGCCGTCGGACCTTGACGGGAACACTATCGTCGTGTTCGCCGACACTTATCTGATCGATCGAGATCGCTTCCCCCAGGAGAAGATGCGCGTGCAAGGCTTTTGCTGCACGTTCAACAAATTTAGGTGAAAACACGTGAAGCGTGTTTCTTATGGCCCATCATGGCCCTTACTATCGTCCTCTCCCGCAGAAAACGCTCGTGCACGTATCTCGGTGCATGGGAAAGCTTCGGTGACGGAAATCGCATTTCCGAGTCTAACCGGTATTGACTAGTACGCTCGCGTCACTATTCACCGCGAAAATGTCCTACGACACGATTCGCTTGCACGCGGTGCGGATTTCATATTACCGCGCCTTGACTCGCGGGTCAGTAAACGCTTTCGCACGATAACGCTGAATCACGGGTTTTTCCCCTACAAACGGTAGGAAAAACCAAAGTAACTAATAAATCGATCGCATTGAATTAAACGCGATGTCAAACTAAATTATGTCGCCTCGCTAGGCCATAGATGCGTATCGGACAAAAGAAAATAATAATCTTAACCTAATTTTCCCGCTGAGTATCAACGGACACGTTGACGTCCGTCGAACGGGTGAACTATGCGCTTAGCGCTAAAAGATTGAATATTATATGTCGCGTCGTGCGAGCTAACCTATATATCTATTTGTATCTATATCTATGTTTAATACGACGCTTATGCATTAATACGCGGAAGAAAAGAAAACAAAACGGCACTTAATAAAGGAACATATGAATATATGCGCGGAATGATCATGATGCGGCTTTAACAAACTAAAACACAAAAGAAAAAGTATCGGAACTTGTGGCTCGCATCGGTACGCCTATCCTATCGGCACGACGCGGACTCATTGGTGGTCCCTCACCACGTACCTCGGTACGCTGAGTCGCTCGTCGCCAACGATGGTTGGGCTGGCCGTCCGCGGGATTTCACCGCTGGTCGTTGGTTCCGGCACCGCAATCCGCGCCTTGACCATCGCCTCCGGGGCGCACGTCTCCGACGCAGCCTCCGGCTGCAAGGTCACGCGTGATACGACTCATTCGTCAAACTACCGAAATTCATGAAAAGTTCGTGTAGCACGGTCGCCACTCGATTTTACCCGTTAAATCGAGAAAGGTAAGTATACTACTAACCGTATCTGTCGACTAATTCTCCTTTTTTCTCTGTTTCAGGTGTTCCGGGCTGCTGCTGGCCGCTCTCTCGTCGTCGCTGGATCTCCTTCGTGGTAGCCGCTTCAACCAACGATGCTGGACCTCGATCGCCTCGGATGGACCCACAGGATCGTCGCAGAATCTCGGGTAAGTATCGTATACTATGCTTATATCGTAAACAATGTGCATTTACTCGCACTTAATTTCCGCAGGAATATCGATTATCGAGAAATCTCTCGCTTGGATGGTGACTCAGGAAAGGTCACAGGATATCGTCGAATGATTTCTGACACTCAGGATATCACTTTATATAACAATGTATTTATTCGTAAAATTTGAATAAATAGTCATTACAGTTCGATTCACAATGTTGTACAGTCACTCTTGATGTAACGCTGTGATCGTATATCACGATTCGCGTATCGCACGTAAAATCGACATGTCTTGCTATAATTCGCACGTCACTCCGCAACGCGTATATCCCCGGTCGTATTGAGAATACAAGGTATTTTCCCGTATGATTGTCTCTCGTTTCTTACACGGATGTGAAATTCTGAAATTTTCCAAGTGTCGCACGCACTACGATCTTATTGTCACGCATATATCGCGCGCAATATTACTTTATCGCGAAACTTCACGTTAATCGCAATAACTCGGATATCGCCCCGGACGCGAGTCTCGACGGTTGTAGTAAGAGCAGTAGCTATAATGTGTAAGCGCTTTGAGCTCTCCCGACAGACTGACCTCGATCGCTCGCTTCGCAACGGCGCACGTCCCCTCTTAAGGAGGATACCCCTAAGGGGGATACCCCACTCTTGTTATTCCCGAGTGGTCACGTGATCATCGCCTGTTCGCAACTACGCACGAAACATATAAGTCCGACAAACACGCAGGAATGTGCCAGGACTTTCTAATATATTTCACGCTTACAAGAGCTTGCTCGCAGCCACATTACAAAAACGCTCGATTCGAAATATTATTTCGATATGTATGCTTTTCAGGAGATTAAGATTTTACGACGCAAAACGTCTTCTCGACCACGTACGGCGATCGCACTTCGCATGCACGATCATTATAAGTTGATACATACGGATATCACGCGTTTTTGCGGCGGAAATGCTCGTGCAGGGATTTCGTTGCATAGCGGCAGTATTGAGATGGGATCGCGATATTCGCGCTACACGGCATCGCGCGAACACCCCTATATCGATTTTTTCGCGTACGAGGTTTGTGCACCGATTTCTTTGCACGCCTGTCGGACTTGAACGGGACCTTGACAGTTATGCTAATTAGCCTCTCGCGAAGCCACCCATATCGTTCTTTTAGTCGTACGATGTTCGTGCACCGATTTCGCTGCACGCCTGTCGGATTTGAACGGGACAATCATGCTAATTGGCCCCCTATAAACCCACCTATATTGATCGATTTGCCAGACTAAGTCCGTGCAGCGATTTCGTTGCACGCCGGACGAATTTAATCGGGACCTTGACCGATCGTGCTATCCAGCGTCTCCCGAACTCACCTATATCGGCCATTTTGTCACACGAGGTCCGTGCAGCGTTTTCCTTGAATCTCGACAAAATTATGATTATTGGGTTCGTCCGTGTTCAATCAGCACGAATCTATCAATAATTCTCGCGTATGTTGTCTGTGCAAGGTTTTCGTTGCACAGGCATCGGACCACCATGGGGACGCGATTATCGTGTCATTTGACACTCGCTGAGTATCCTGCTATCGCTCGCTTTCGCGCAAATAGTTCGTGCCGCTAACTTGTTGCACGCTTATTGTATCGCCACGGAGACACGTGAGGCGTGTTTCCCTCGGTCCGCTAAGGCCCCCTGTATTGCCTTCTCGCGCGAAGAATGCTCGTGCACGATTCTTGGTGCACGGAAATCCGTTGGTTGCGGAAGTCACATTTTCGGCATGAACTAGCATCAATTGATAATATCGCTGTGACCGAACGGATCACTCAGATTGTTCAAAATCGCGCACTTACTCGCAATTCCAATAACGGTCGCCACCACGTTTACCTTTACGTGGAAGGATGAATGCCCGGTGCCGCTCGTTGTGGCCCGGATGTTCCTTTCCTCTGCAGTTACCTCATTCGCCGACATCTTCAGTCCGATGACACGCCCTTTTGGTATGATCAACGTCCCGTCGTTGTGTTCGCGGATTGAGAATTCGCGTGAGGAAGGATCAGGTTTATCGAGAATAAACTGATTACACTCGTGATTATTAACAATAACAAGATATATATTTCGTTCTCGTTACAGTAAGGCGTTGTAACGCGCGCACCGCGGGAACTTTCTCTCCTTCGTTGGACGCTCCGAAACACGTCCAGTCGCCACGAATGTTCGTAGAGGAAAGACCTGGAGAGCTACGCTACGCTCCCCTCCTTAATCTATGCGCATGCGCTATGCTTCCGCGCAAGGCTATACAGAATGACGCAATTCTCATAACTTGGAAACCGCGTTATCTGCTCGTATCTAAACCTTAATTAAACTTATAACATAATTTTTATTCCTAGAAATAAGGATATAACATAAAATAAATCACGTCACGCAGATGCTTATGTCATATTTAAACTTAGTAATAGAATATATCGCTAGACGCCTGAATTGCATCATCAAAGAAGATTAAGGACGCCCATATTGCGTCAGCGCAAGAATCCACCTACACACCCGGGTTGCGTCAGTCAAAGAAATATAAATTAAAGTTACCCGGATTGCATCATTAAAGGAATATAACTAAAGACTAGACGCTTGGATTGCGTCAGCAACCGAACTTAACTCTAGGCTCTCGTATTACGTCGATAACGGAAAATAACTACAGAACGCGCGGATTACATCAGCAAAAGAATTTAACAGAGGCACTGCTGCCCGTTATGCGGGCAGCAGTGCCTCTGTCATACCAGACCGTTCTCGAGGGAACAAGGCCCGCTGCTATCCCTGTCGAGATGGATCCGCCGCCGCGGGGGGGACTCAGGTCTCCCCGCGGCGAATCCTCTCCGCCTCCTCTTTGGCGGACATAACCTGGCCACAGAAGGCCAGGAATGCCCGACACTTATCCTACCCCCCCCCCCCCCGACCATCGCCACCACGACAGCCGAGAGGGAGAGGTCGTTTCCGACCATACTAGTTAGGACACGGCGCTGCTCCGCCCACGCCGGACAGAATTCCAGCGTGTGTTGCGCCGTGTCCCTCTCCTCGTCTCAGTGGTGGCACCGCGTGGTGACCTCCTTCTTTATGCGACACAGGTACACACCAAAACACATGTGACCGGTGAGCACCTGTGTCGCATGGTACGATAACCCCCCATACCTCCGACTGCCCAGCCACTCTGCCAGGGAGGTCGGACGGCGTCGACGGTCCTTTTGCCGGCGAGAATCGGATCTGAAAGGTACTTTCGCCATCTGGCTAATAGGGCCGCCCTCTCCTGGAGCCTAACAGCTCGACGCACCTTGTTTGTAATTCGAATCCCCCCAGCCCGCAGCTCTTTGGCGCGCCGATGGACCTCGGCGCGCTGCTTGGCCGCGAGCTCCAAGGGGGGAGCCCGGACAGGGTCGTCGCCGCCGCGTGCGAGACGGTGCGGTACGCCCGTGACACTCTTAGGGCAACCGCGCGCTGCACTCGGCGCAATTGCGCCTTGATGCGCGCGGATCCCTCCGCCGCAGAAACCCACACCGGGGCTCCGTAGAGTGCCACGGCGTGCACCGTCGCGGCGTAAAGCCGGCAAGCACGACCGCTCGCCCCTCCCAGGTTCGGCATAAGCCTCGCGAGGCTGTTTGCCACGCCTAGAACCCTGGGAGCCAGGTGAGTAAAGTGCTCGCCGAAGCTCCAGGTGCCGTCCAACCAGAGGCCCAGAAGTTTCATCTAAGCCCCCACGGGGATGCGGGTTCCCTCTACCGTTATGGCCGCAGGTGGCCTCCCCCTGAAGCGGTCGTGGAAGAAGACCGCTCGAGTTTTCTGGGGAGCCACCCTTAGGCCCACCCTCTTTATCGCTGCCACCACGCAGGCCACCGCGACGTCGGCCTTGCGTCGGGCCTCATCCCAATCGTCGCCCTCGACCCCCAGGAAGGTGTCGTTGGCAAAGACGTTCAACCAACACCCCGGGGGCAGAGCGACGCGCAGGACGGCGTCATACGCCAGGTTCCACAGCAAGGGGCCAAGTATGTACTGACCCCTATGGAACCCCCCGCACGATGATTTTTACCTTCAGCGCACCATCTCGGTCCATGTAGGCCAATCTCCTGTCCCGGAGATAGCCGTAAATTATGGCTATTAGATAAGGGGGGACGCGGTGATGTTCAAGCGCCTTCCTTATCACCCGCCAAGGCAGGGTGTTGAAGGCGTTCGCCACGTCGAACGATACGCCTAGCAACACCCCGCCAGCCTCCGCCGCGGTTGCTGAGAGGGCTCGGATGCGTTCAATCGCATCCACAGTGGATCTACCCTCTCGGAAGCCGTACTGGTCCGGCGACACGTACGGACCAGTCCGGGACAGGTGCTGGACGAGGCGATCGGCAATGATGCGCTCGAAGAGCTTGCCAACCTCGTCCAGCAGGCAGATTGGTCTCTACGCCGATGGTGAGTCAGCGGGTTGTCCTGCTTTTGAGATGAGGCCACCTTCCAGGCCATGGGGAACCGGCCCTCCCTGAGGCATCTGGTGTACAGTGCACACAGATGCTCGGCCAGCTCCCCGACGAACAAGGACCACGCCCTACAGGAACTCCATCAGGCCCCGGAGCCTTCCCCGTCTTCAGACGTTTACCCAGCTTTTATAGTATAACTTGAAAATAATTATTTTTAATTATTTATAATTAAGCCTGGCGACTAATTCCCCCGAGCAATCGAACTGGCAATTTATTTGCATGTTCCTGAGTGACCAATTATCAATATCCATAAAAATTAAGACTTATACTATGACTTGAAAATCTGTTTTTTTTTCTCACCTGCGTACTTCTAAACCCCCCAGGTACGGCCAGCCAGGTGTTCGGATTATCGAAGGAGAGTCGTCCACGCAAATTATAACGGAAAATCGTGTTTTATAAAATCACTTGGCCAAAAGTGTCATCAGCTCTCCTACTATACGTTCAGCGCTTCTCTGTCGCACCCCGTTCGCTTACTCAAATATTCGGACTTTAAAGCGCGGCAACCGCAAGTCTTGATAGATTTTGCTTAGGCAACCTAATACTACTGTGTTCGCAATAAAATTATCTTTATTTTAATATATAGATCAATTAAAGAATAAAGATGAGTGTAAATTGGTAATACCAACTCACCTGTTTATACCTGGCAACCCGGTAATAGGGAGCAGTAAAAGATAGGCAACCTAATTTTTCCTTTCTACTTATGCTTTGTACTTTCGATTTGCACTGAATTTTTTGAGAATATAAATGAGTGTAGAAATAAAAAAAAATTAATTAAAATATTTTATATATGTTAAGACCGTTAAGATATAAATCAATACAAAGGAAATAGCCATACGGTCCAAGCTTGGATCTTAGGCAGCTCAATATAATTATTCTCTATATGTATTAATACGCGTATTTTCCAACATATTAAACTGCGCGCCGATTATTTGTCGGACTTAAAACACAGCTATTGTTGGAACATTAGAAATTCCCTCTCCTTTTCCTAATTAAATCGATATCGATTTAATATTAAAATCACTGTAAAAACTTATTGCGAAAAATATTACCCCAGCCAGGGTTCGAACCTGGAATCTCCCGCATTCCGTTCGGGTGTCTTAACCAATTCGACTACCGGGGCATGTGGTAAGATTTATCGCAATAACCGGATAACAATAATTTGAACGTCTTTCTCAGGCGACGTGAATAAACAATATATGTTAAGACCGTTAAGATATAAATCAATACAAAGGAAATAGACATACGGTCCAAGCTTGGATCTTAGGCAGCTCAATATAATTATTCTCTATATGTATTAATACGCGTATTTTCCAACATATTAAACTGAGCGCCGATTATTTGTCGGACTTAAAACACAGCTATTGTTGGAACATTAGAAATTCCCTCTCCTTTCCCTAATTAAATCGATATCGATTTAATATTAAAATCACTGTAAAAACTTATTGCGAAAAATATTACCCCAGCCAGGGTTCGAACCTGGAATTTCCCGCATTCCGTTCGGGTGTCTTAACCAATTCGACTACCGGGGCATGTGGTAAGATTTATCGCAATAACCGGATAACAATAATTTGAACGTCTTTCTCAGGCGACGTGAATAAACAATATATGTTAAGACCGTTAAGATATAAATCAATACAAAGGAAATAGCCATACGGTCCAAGCTTGGATCTTAGGCAGCTCAACATAATTATTCTCTATATGTATTAATACGCGTATTTTCCAACATATTAAACTGCGCGCCGATTATTTGTTGGACTTAAAACACAGCTATTGTTGGAACATTAGAAATTCCCTCTCCTTTCCCTAATTAAATCGATATCGATTTAATATTAAAATCACTGTAAAAACTTATTGCGAAAAATATCGGCGCGCAGTTTAATATGTTGGAAAATACGCGTATTAATACATATAGAGAATAATTATATTGAGCTGCCTAAGATCCAAGCTTGGACCGTATGGCTATTTCCTTTGTATTGATTTATATCTTAACGGTCTTAACATATATTGTTTATTCACGTCGCCTGAGAAAGACGTTCAAATTATTGTTATCCGGTTATTGCGATAAATCTTACCACATGCCCCGGTAGTCGAATTGGTTAAGACACCCGAACGGAATGCGGGAGATTCCAGGTTCGAACCCTGGCTGGGGTAATATTTTTCGCAATAAGTTTTTACAGTGATTTTAATATTAAATCGATATCGATTTAATTAGGGAAAGGAGAGGGAATTTCTAATGTTCCAACAATAGCTGTGTTTTAAGTCCGACAAATAATCGGCGCGCAGTTTAATATGTTGGAAAATACGCGTATTAATACATATAGAGAATAATTATATTGAGCTGCCTAAGATCTAAGCTTGGATCGTATGGCTATTTCCTTTGTATTGATTTATATCTTAACGGTCTTAACATATATTGTTTATTCACGTCGCCTGAGAAAGACGTTCAAATTATTGTTATCCGGTTATTGCGATAAATCTTACCACATGCCCCGGTAGTCGAATTGATTAAGACACCCGAACGGAATGCGGGAGATTGCAGGTTCGAACCCTGGCTGGGGTAATATTTTTCGCAATAAGTTTTTACAGTGATTTTAATATTAAATCGATATCGATTTAATTAGGGAAAGGAGAGGGAATTTCTAATGTTCCAACAATAGCTGTGTTTTAAGTCCGACAAATAATCGGCGCGCAGTTTAATATGTTGGAAAATACGCGTATTAATACATATAGAGAATAATTATATTGAGCTGCCTAAGATCCAAGCTTGGACCGTATGGCTATTTCCTTTGTATTGATTTGTAAAATATTTTTAATTAAGGGTAGCCTTGAGCTGATTTAATTAGGCAACCCATCCGCGATTTGTTTTTTTATTTATTATGTTTGATAAAAAATACCTTTTATTAGGAAAACAGATGGGTGAAGGTCGATTGTAGTCGGGATCTTAGACTAATACTCAGACGTCGCAGTTTTGACAGTTACTACACGAATCAATCTATCGGAGCCAGCGTGGCACTGAGTGATTCGACCGAGCTGCCACTTACAAGGAGGCAATGTGGCGTTCCGCAATAAAACGAGTTGCCCAATTCTCACGGGCGTTTTCAATTTTTGTCATTTAATACGTTGTTGCAACGTATTAACGTAATCTGTTTTCCACAATTTCCAGAAGCGCTCGGTCAAATGTCGAACGCGCTGCCACCGCGACAGCCGATTTTCTTGTAAATCTAACAACGAACGCTCCGGATTGACCGTGATCGCAGATCCGATTAAAAAATGTCCGGGCTGTTAAGACCTCGTAGTCATCTAGCGTTTTTTTTAACGGTGCGACGGGACGCGAATTAAGACACGCTTCAATTCTACACAATAAAGTCGTTAGCTCTTCAAATGTGAGCGTGTAATCTTTGAGTACCCGGCGGAGATGATGTTTTACGCTGCTGACCCCTGCTTCCCATAAACCACCGAAATGTGGCGCGGACGGGGGAATGAAATGTCACATTATCGGACGCGGTAGCGTTGAGAAAATTCGGATCGTTAACTGCGGCTTGATATGCTTGCGACAACTCTTTATCGGCTCCGATAAACGTTGTTCCGTTATCGGAGTACATTGATTCCGGCAATCCTTGACGAGCGCAGAATCGGGAAAAGGCGTTTAAGAACGCGGACGTGGAATAATTTCTTACCAACTCTAAGTGTATCGCGCGGGTCGCGAGACAGACGAATAACGCGATATACGCCTTTCTCGAAATAATTCCGCGGCCACCGAAAGCTCGAACTTGTACGGGTCCCGCGTAATCGAGACCGCAGTGTAAGAAACTGCGAGATGGCGGAGATACTCGCAGCGTAGGAAGATCTCCCATGAGCTGTTGAGGCACGACCGCATTTTCACTCTTGCAGACCACGCATTTATGTATTACAGATCGGACCGAGCTCCGAGCTCGTAAGATCCAAAATTCTTGTCGTAACATTGCGAGCGTTAGCTGCGTGCCCGCGTGAAGCGCTCTCGAATGAGCTTGCCGAATAATTAGAGTTACTAACGGATGCGACGCGAGTAATATTGGATACTTGGAGTTAAATGAGATCGGAGCGTTTTTTAAGCGTCCTCCGACTCTGAGCAGTCCTTCGTTATCCACAAATGGGTTTAACGACAAAAGCGGACTTTTAGCACTTAATTGTTTTTTATTTGTCAGCGCGGTAAGTTCGTCGGGAAATAGTTCGGATTGAATCGTCTTTAGCCAGAATGTGCGAGCGCGATGACATTCTTGGGCCGACAAGGCGAGTCCTTGAGACGCGAGAGCCGACAACTTATCCACGCGACGACAGCGAGAAACAAATTTTATAATGTACGCGGTGATGCGAATGAGTCTAGACCAATCTGAGTATTTTACTGCGAGATTCCACGGTGCGGTGGGATTTGCCATATGCACATTGGCGACTTCGAGCGGAGTTTCTGCGAGATTCGAGGTGAGGCCTTCAGGCCACTTTCCTGGCGAGAACTTAAGCCATGGTGGTCCTTGCCACCATAACGGGTGGTTCACTAATTCGTGGCAGAGTAATCCGCGAGATGCACAATCCGCGGGATTGTCCTCGGTAGCTACGTGACGCCATGTCACATTCGGGAGAATCGACTGAATTTTTAACACGCGATTCGCAACGAATGCTTTCCAATGAGACGGGTGTTGTCTCAACCATGCGAGTACGATTTCGGAGTCGCTCCAACAATAGCGCGCGGACACATCAACCGCATTCGACTCTTGAACAAATTCCATTAACTCAGCCAATAATAACGCGGCGGAGAACTCCAACCGAGGGACGCTCAGAGTTTTTATCGGAGCGACTTTCGACTTTCCCTCGAGAAGCGAAATTGTTACTTCCCCCGACTTTGAAATTACGCGAAGATATATAACGGCGGCGTATGCAACGGCAGATGCATCGGCGAAGCCGTGCAACTCACAGCGAACGGAGTCCGACTCCTGACCTGTCCAACGCGGTAGCTGTAACTCAATTAGCGCGGATATCTTATTGTAAATTATGTGCCAGTCGTGAAATACGTCAGGAGGGAGCTCTTCGTCCCAATCAAGTTTGATACGCCACAATCGTTGCATAAAAACTTTCGCGGTAATCGTTACGGGGGTGACCCATCCAAGCGGGTCAAATAACTTCGCGATTATGGAGAGAATTGTTCGTTTTGATTTTGGAACTTGGGCCTCGATAGCGACCTGAAACTGGAATACATCTCGCGCGGAATTCCAGCTAATTCCGAGTATCTTTAAATTTTCGTCAGTCTGCAAAATTTTATTGAGAGCGAGACCGTGATTTGCCGGATCGATGTCCGACAAGAGCTCCGAGTCGTTGCCCATTTACGTAGCTCAAAGCCGCCCTTTTTTAAGAGTGCTCTGAGTTGATCGCGAGCTTGACGGAGGCGATCGCGATCGTCGTCGCCAAAGAGAACGTCGTCGATATATTTTTTCTTGCGAAGAATTATAACGGCCAACGGAAAGGCCGCTCCTTCGTCCAGCAGTGTTGCGATTCGGGCTAGGCAGCATGGCGTACGCGTGACATTGCGCATGCGCAGCGGTGGGGATACAGCGACGTGCATATACACATGGCACAGGTCTTGGCGCCCTTCTGCCTGGCGGGATGTATTTGGCGGGACAAGACAAGGTTAGGTAAGTAGGTAAAATTTTTTAAGTGAAGCATGCATTGCAATAGAAGCACAGGAGCTATTAAGAAACGCAAAATTAGAAAATTTAAAACATCATGGCTAGATGAAAGTATTTTTAAAGGATGGTTAGCTCCACATCCTAATGCACAAGATGAAGCTTTTTGTACTGCAGGCAATAAAGCCATCACATGTTGCAAAACACATATAACTCAACATTCGCAATCGGTCCAACATTTAAAACACAAAGTCTCAAAATTTAAATATTGATTTAGCAGACACCAAGGATAGTAGAGTCACTCTTTCTCATAAAGATAAAGTTAAACGCGCCGAAATAAAATTAGCAGCATTTTTTGCTGAGCATAATATTTCTTTTCAGTGCTCGAATCATTTAATTCCATTACTAAAAGATATTTGCAAAGAACCTGAAGTTGTAGCAGATCTTTCACCGGCTCGAGATAAATGCACACATGTTGTTACCAAAGTAATTGCAAAACGCGAAACTGAGAAAGTTGTAAAAAATATTCAAAATATTAAATTTTCGATTTTAATAGACGAAAGTACAGATATATTCGATTCAAAAGTTATGTCTTGTTCAGTATGTTTCTCCCTTAACTAAAAAGGTAACAACACAATTGTTAGATTTATTATGTATAGACGCAAGAAATAGTTCCGCGGACAAAATTTTTGAAACATTAAAAACTGCATTTGCAAAAAAAGAAATTCCTTTAAAAAATATTGTCGGAATGGCAAGTGACAATGCATCTGTTATGATTGGATGCAATAATTCTTTTATGTCACGTTTGAAATTAGAAGCACCGGGTCTTATCACGTTAAATTGTATTTGTCATTCATCAGCGCTTATATCGAATAAAGCTTGTGGAAAACTTCCAGCGTCTTGCGAAAATTTAATTTGAGGAGTTGCTACTTATATCTCGGGTAGTGCTAAGAGAGTTGCAATTTTTAGTGAATTTCAGGAATTTTTCAATGTAGAAAACAATAAGATTTTAAAATTATCAAATACTCGGTGGTTAGTTTTACACAAATGCATTGTTAGATTATTGAATAATTGGGAAGTTTTAAAACATTATTTTATGTTGGTTGCAATAGAAGAAAAGTTAAAATCTGCGGAACTTATTTCAAATCAATTAAATAATAATTTGATAAAAGCATATTTGTTATTTTTAAAATATTTATTAAATTTTTTTAATAGCTTTAATGCTCAGTTTCAATCTCGTAAAGTTCTAACCTTTTACAAAAAGGTAAAAAAAAGACGCCAAGCACGCGTGGTGTACCTTGAAAAAATCGAAGTAGTTATATTTGTACCTCGAAAAAATCCAAGTAATATCTTTATCTTGAAAAAATTGAAGTAATATATTTATTACAAAAAAAAGAAATGATATCTTTAAATTATGCGCCAATTAAATATATATTATATCGACAAATAACTATTGTTCTTTTAAAAAATGTATTCCCATTAAAGTGAAAAAATTAATATAAAATGTGAAAAATTTTAGTGAAAAAAACTTGGCGCTGCTAAACATAATAATATATATTAATAAAACAATTTCTATAAATAAAAAAAACTTTAAATTAATGTGTGAAAGTCTCTACATTCACATTGTAATTATTAATTTAAAATATTTTAAATTATTTATTGCTTTCAAATATTTTAAAATTTTGCAGCGCCAAGTTTTTTTCACTAAAATTTTTCACATTTTATATTAATTTTTTCACTTTAATGGGAATACATTTTTTAAAAGAACAATAGTTATTTGTCGATATAATATATATTTAATTGGCGCATAATTTAAAGATATTATTTCTTTTTTTTGTAATAAATATATTACTTCAATTTTTTCAAGATAAAGATATTACTTGGATTTTTTCGAGGTACAAATATAACTACTTCGATTTTTTCAAGGTACACCACGCGTGCTTGGCGTCTTTTTTTTACCTTTTTGTAAAAGGTAATTTTGTACGGATATCACCCCTTTTTGTTACAGATACATCAAATGCCATAATGTCTATCGACATCGACATTTATATCTGATAAAATCAAATGTAAATGTTTTTTGTATTATAACTTACAAGAATTATATCTGAGTTTGATATCCTTAAATGTGCAGTGTAGTTTGTATAAATTTATAAATTATTTAAAAAATTAAGACACAAAATATGAACATATTAGGCAAAGTCAAGTTTGGCGAGAGCACGTTATGCAGTGTTTGCTTTAAATAAATTTTGTCGAAAGAAAAACAGATTTGATACTGAATTTGGCATGTACGATGCTATTGGCAGAATGTTATAGTAGATAATATATGTATAGTAAAGTTTGTTAACAAAATAAGGCAATTAATAATTTATAATACAAACTACACAGCACATTTAATTAAGGATGTCACTGTCAGATATAATTTTTGTTATAATACAAAAAAAATTTAGATTTAATTTTATCAGATATATTCGATAGTCATTATTAGAGAAAAAGAAAAAGAGAGAGAGAGAGAAGCGAGCGGGGAACGCGAGCGGGGAACGCGAGTTACGCAAGCGGGGAACGCGAGCGTGGAACGCGAGCGTGACCGCGAGAAAGACAGAGAAAGAGCAATACGTACGATAGATATAACTTCGCCATCCTCGCTCAGGGTGTATCCCAGGAACCAGCCATCCACAAGGCGCGAACTCTGTCACTCTAGCACTCATGTACTCCGTTCGGAGTGTTCGGACGCGACGACGCGAACGGAATATTTCTCGACGACGCGGACGTCTGAAGCGGCCTAACATGTACGAGTTCAATTCGCGAGCCGGACTCAAACATTTTTCACCACACACACACTCCCGAATAGTCCCGAAATTTGGCTCGTCGGACGCCGAGCCCGTCTCGTAACATCTCACCCACGAACGAGTAGAAACCGAGCCGAGCCGGACTCGCGACGTGCGTGGGCCGCTTTATGGTTATGTTTACATGTGTCACATCACATGTGATCGAACTAACGCCAGCGCCGCATCGCATAACGGCAAGGACATGAACTGGACAAAATCTCAGACACTACAGTGCTGCGCCGCGCGCCGTGGCGAGACTGTGAAAGTTACGGTCTGGGACGATGACGATGACGTTTCTTAATTGAAAATTTCCCACTTTATCCTATGCATTGTAATATCTCCGCTCGTAGGGCACGTAGCGAAAAAATAAAAACTCTTTTATTATATAAATTTGGTCCAAGCTTTACGATAAGCCTAGTTAGAACTTGATCCGTTTACTGGTTATCGAGATCTAAAAATCTCGGGTACTCGCAACTCGTCGCGTCGCGTATATAGAGCCACGGCTGTCTCGCTCCGCGCGCACTTGGCGCGAGACACTACCGTGTCTCTTGATTCATACATTATTTGAAAGTAGCCAACGATTAATTCGCGAGATAGCACAAAATTTTGTAATTTCGGAAGCTTTAGAGAATATTATTGACTTCAATATAAATGATCAAAGAATTAGGAAAGATGTTAGTAACATATATGTTGGACCAGAATGTGAAAGTTTTTTAAGACATTGCCATTAGAATGCGCGCGCGAAATTAAATCAAATTGTTTAGAGTTTTATGTAACTGCGGTTCGCGAAATGTTGAAACGTTTGCCGTATAAAGATCCCATTTATGAGCAATTCCAGTTTCTACATCCGAAAATTGCTCTTTGTGATAAAGCTAGAGATAAATTTGAAAATTTAAATATTTTTGCAACGCGTATAGGAAATATTGATTTAACACAATTAGCTAACGGGTGGAGATTTTTACCTGCAGCTTTTAATGATGAAGAAAAAAATAAGTTAGCCACTTTAGAAATTGACATGTGGAAAAACATATTAAAATTTAAAAACTCTGAAGGGTAAAAAAAATTTCACATTTACAGTTATTAGTCGACGCGGTTCTTTCTCTTCCCCATTCAAATGCCGAAGCCGAACGTATTTTCTCGATAGTTACGGACGTAAAAAGTAAAAAAAGAAATCGATTATCAAACGAAACTGTTTCCGCGATTAGTGTTATACGATCGAGTTTTCAAGCGGAAGGTATTAATTGTATTAATTTTGAAATTGATTCCGAGCATCTTAATTTACACATTCCGCAAAATGTATATGGCACTTGAAGCAAATCATATGATGGTTCTTAATGTTTTTATTTTTTATGCTTACATTATTTTTAAATTATTTTTATAACATTTATTTTTTGTTATTTAGCATGAAACATCTAGCCAATATAATTTCTATGCATGTTAGTTATGTATAAGAATTAATATTATTTTATTTTTTCAGATTTTATTATATTTTTTATTATTTAATATTTATAATTTGATATATAAGTACGTGAAGTACCTGAGGAAAGCTAATAATGCGTTGCAATATTATGTTTGTTAATTTAAGATTTTTATTTTATGCCAAATAGCTTTCCAAATTTTTATTTATTATTAATAAAATATTTAAAATTTTATTTTCTTTTAATAATATATGTATATCCTTATTTTAAGTATGTTTGTTATTAATTAAAAGCATATGTATATGTTTTTATTGTATGAATACTGGTAAGGTTTTTGGCAGTTTTCCTTACCCTTGCAACGAATGTTGGTATTCTTTGAGATCTCTGCCAAATAAAATATTTTTATTTTATTTATATAAAAATTGTCTTATTTAAAGAATGTGTAATCCCTTTCCTTCTTCTTGTCGTCTCTTTATTATAATTAATATTTATCATAATTGTTAAATTATATACACGAGTATATTTAGATATACACAATTTAACTATTTCATCAATATAAATATATTAATTCTATTTTTACATGTATATGTATATTATACAGTTAAAACCCGAAATCAGTCAAAACCCGAATTTCCTAGGAAATTCGGGTTTTAACTAAGCCCTCTCGGTAATTCGCGTTCTAATTGAAATAATTCAATTAAAACCCGAATTGATCGACTGCTTTAGTAAATTCGCGATCTGACGTGTTTCTCTTACAGTCAAGACGCGAAATCTCACAATCTGCAATGCTATATAAGGTATATGTTTCGCTCAAAGATCGTGAAAATGCTACAACGCGTTGTGGACGCTTATTGATGCAGCCATGACACGATTGACTTTCGATGATGAATATGTCGCAGCTACATGGTGTGCAAACACACACACACACTCGGGGGGTGCAAGGGGGGGCCTTTGGCCCCCCTCCCGCACCACCACCGCCGGTAGGCAGGGTGGACCTCGCTTTACAACTTGGCATGTATTTTGTAAGTTGTAAAGCGAGGTCCACGTGGAGTTTTAGTGGGTACAAATCCCACACTCCCCCCGTTCCTCTGCCAGAAAGGCGGGGGGATTTTCCCCCTCACAACATCAAGGGGGGGCCGCTAGGACACATATCGGGCTTCGGTCCAGGGAACCCAGCGGTCGATGATTTCTCCACGTAAAAAAAAAGGGGGGGCCAAAGGCCCCCCCCTCCCTCACCCCTTCCGCCGGTAGGCAGGGTGGACCTCGCTTTACAACTTGGCATGTATTTTGTAAGTTGTAAAGCGAGGTCCACCCTGCCTACCGGCGGAAGGGGTGAGGGAGGGGGGGGCCTTTGGCCCCCCCTTTTTTTTTACGTGGAGAAATCATCGACCGCTGGGTTCCCTGGACCGAAGCCCGGTATGTGTCCTAGCGGCCCCCCTTGATGTTGTGAGGGGGAAAATCCCCCCGCCTTTCTGGCAGTGGAACGGGGGGAGTGTGGGATTTGTACCCACTAAAACTCCACGGGTGTCCTTACCTGCGCCTTATGGGGACGCTCGGGAACGGTGAACACAGCATCCGAGCGCCCCCTGCGCTAGGCCTGACTGGCCCTCTGCTCTGAGCCTTGCGGCTCTGTTGCTCTGTGAGCAGAATATCGCTGTGGCGGGATGTGGACACCCCCCACCCCGCCATTTCTCCCTTTGACTTATGGGAGGATTTGTCGACGCCCGGTGCCCGCCGGTTCGTCGACCTCCCACCTGGGTTGGTCAAATATCCTCGTCGGAGGATGAACCTCGAGGCGTTCCTCTTCCCTTGCGCTTTTGCGCTGAGCCGCCCCCGATGACCGGAGGCGGTACAGCCCAGATGGGCTGTATTCGCTATCACGGGGGAGGGTCGTCAGGGGGGAGGATTTCTCTCGCCCCGACGGACCCGCTTCGCCTCCTCCTTGGCGGACATTACCTGGTCGCAAAAAGCCAGGAATGCCCGCCACTTCCCGTCGTCGCCGACCGTGGCCGCCACCACGGCCGGGAGGCATAGATCATTCCCGATCTCCCCCCTCAGGACACGGCGCTGCTCTTCCCAAGCCGGGCATACCTCAAGTGTATGCTGCGCCGTGTCCCTCTCCGCGTTGCAGTGGTGGCATCGTGGTGCTGCCTCCTTCCCAATGCGACACAGGTACTCTCCGAAGCATCCGTGCCCGGTGAGCACCTGCGTCGCCCTATAGGTCAACCCGTGTCTCCGACTATCCATCCATTCGGCCAGACAGGGTCGGACGGCATCGACGGCGAGATAATCTCGCCAATTGTTGATGAGGACCGCCTTGGCCTGGAACTTGATTAGGCTGCAGGCCCTGTTCCAAGCAGGCCCACTCGGAATCCGCAGCTCCCTGGTACGTTGATGTACCTCGGCGTGTTGGGCAGCCGCGAACTCCAAAGGAGGGAGCCCCGACAGGAGGGAGGACCGTCGCCGCCGCGTGTGAGACGGTGCGGTAGGCCCGCGACACTCTTAGGGCTACAACGCGTTGCGCGCGACGCAGAATCGCTTTTATGCGCGCCGAGCTCCCCGCCTTCTGCGCCCATATAGGGGCGCCGTAGAGTGCCACGTACTGCACCGTCGCGGCGTACAGCCGGCGAGCACGTCCGCTCGCCCCTCCCAGGTTTGGCATTAGTCTTGCCAAACTATTTGCTACGCCCATCATCCTGGGAGCTATGCGAGCGAAGTGCCCGCCGAAACTCCAGGTCCCGTCCAACCAGAGGTTCAGAAGCTTTATTTGGGCCCCCACTGGGACACGGGTTCCGTCCACTCTGATGTATGCTCCGGGTGGTCTCCTCCTGGCCTTGTGAAAAAAGACGGCCTATATCTTTTCGGGAGCCACCCGGAGCCCCAAATTCTTTACGGCAGCCACCACGCACGCCACTGTAACGTTGGCCTTCCGCTGGGCCTCCTCCCAACTGTCCCTCTCTACCCCCAGGAACGTGTCGTCTGCAAAGCCATTTAGCCAGCAGCCTGGAGGGAGGGGGATCGTCAGTGCGGCGTTATATCCAAGGTTCCACAGGAGTGGCCCTAGGACCGACCCCTGCGGAACCCCCCGCACCACCAGCCGAACCATGACCTCGCCATCGCGGTTGGCGTATAGCAGGCCCCTGTCCCGGAGGTAATCGTGGATTACCGCGATCAAGTAGGGAGGCGCGTCGTGTCTTATCAGCGAACCCCTAATGACCGGCCAGGGCAGGGAGTTGAAGGCGTTTGCTATGTCAAATGACACGCCCAACAACACCCCGCCCTCCTCCGCAGCGGCCTCCGAGAGGGTCTTGATGCGGTTGATCGCATCCGTTGTAGACCTCCCCTCCTGGAAGCCGTACTGGTCCGGTGATAAGTCCGGACCAGTCCGGGACAGGTGCTGGACGAGGCGGCCGGCTATAACCCGCTCGAACAGCTTGCCCGCCTCGTCCAGCAGGCACACCGGCCTGTAACCCGACGGCTGGTCGGTTGGCTTCCCCGCCTTGGGGAGGAGGACCGGGGACTTCTCCCTGCCGGCCATCGTAGAAGCGGTGGTCGGACCACAGGGAAAGGTCAAATGGACGGCTCTCGTCTCCTTCTGCGGCAACGTGATGTTGCGGAAGGAGGCAGCCGAAAGGATCAGAAGAGGGGAAGTGGACCCCCCTCCTGACAGTGAGGACGGCGGCGACGAGTGGCTGCCGCCGCCGCGATCTGCGTCGCCGCCCTACACGAGTGGATGCCCCCCGCGCCACGGCCCGGAACAGGGCGGGGAGCGCGGCGGGCTCAAGGAAGTCGTCGCCGCCGCTGCGCCCGGGCGGCGTCGGCGGTAGCAGCAGCAGTAGCGACGACGGGCCGCGGTTGCCGCCTAAGCGGCGCTGCGGCCCTCGTGTCCTGTCCTCCTCAGACGAGGAAGACAGATGACGTTAGGGAGGGGGCGGTTGTTAACCGGCGGGGGTTCGCCTCGTTTGCCGCGGGCCTTACCATTCGTTGGAGGCCCGCTCCCCCCGTTACTAACGGGGGAGCGCCGAGGTGGCTGCGGGCCTATGCACTTAGGCCCGCCACCCCCAGCCTGGCGATATTCATCCGCTCCCCCCTCCCTGTTGTCGGCCCCCGCCTCTTTGAAGCGGGGGGGGGGGCGGGGCTCGGATACGAGTTGGGAAAGTTTCCCCTCCCCACTTGGAAGGGAGAACGGCTGGGGGTGCGGGCGCGCGAGCGGGGGCTCCCGCGCGCCCGCAACTAAAAAAAAAACCCCAACGTGACGGGTGGCGGGCCGGGGAGGGGATTCCCCCGACCCGTCACTATTGAAGCAATAGCCTTGCCAGGCTAGGGGGGGACTAGTTCCCCCCCAGGATAGGTGCCCACTATGGGCGCGGCGCGGAGGGAGTCCCAGACGAATCATGGCGTTTCCTGGGGCTCCCTCAAATTAAACGCGCCGAGAAGGATCCCCGCGGGGTTTTAGTTTTTTTGGGGGGGGAGGAGGACCAGCTTGGCCCTCTTCTATCGTTGGGGGAACCGGCCTTCCCTGAAACATTTCGTGAATAGCACCCTAAGGTGCTCGGCCAGTTCCCCCGTGGCCAGGGCCCACGCCCTGCTTGGGATTCCATCGGGCCCCGGAGTCTTCCCCGACTTCATTTTCCTGGCCGCTTTGGCCATCTCTTCCATCGTCACCCCGAGTTCCTCGTCCCACTCCACTGGCGGTGGGGCAGGAGGGTCGCCGGTCCTCTGCCTGGGATCACCGGGAAAGAGGGTGTCGACGACCCTTGTGAGAAACTCGGGGTCCATCGACTCCGTCGTGGGGGGCGCCCAAGGTCTGAGCTTATTCAGCACTATTTTGTAAGGGCGGCCCCACGGGTCTTCCTCCAGAGCCCGCAAAAGTTCCTCCCAAGCTTTGTCCTGGCCACTTTTATGGCTATGGAGAGGGCCCGCTTGGCGGAGCGGTATCCCTCTCCAGCCTCCTCCAATCTGTCAGGGTCCTGACTGCGCTGGGCTCGCAGCCAGACCCTACGAGCGCGGACGGAGGAGCGTCTTAGCTCGGCGATCTCCTCCGTCCACCAGTACATTTTCCGACGTGGATTTGGCCTGGATCGGGACATCCCGGCGTTGCACGCCTCGGTCATGACTACCCCGATCCTCTCAGCCATGTCGTCCACGTCGGCCGTTTCGTCGCCGAGCGTGGCTTCTCCCCACAGGGAGGTACGGATCGCGGCCCGGAACATTTCGCAATCCATCTTCCTCCACTGCCACCTGGGGAACCGCTCGACGTTTCTGCGTCGGGCCTGGGCCCCCGGCGCGTCGGCCAGGAGGGAGAACTCGATGTACTGATGGTCTGACATATCGTCTCTACCCCCCCCCCCCCGACCACCGTCCATCCCGACACTCGTCGCGCGGCCACAGGGTTCGCCCATGTCATGTCGACTATGGACCCCCCCCCCTCGCCCGCACGCACGTTTGCGCTTGCCAGTGTTCAATACGCACAGGCCCAGGCCCGCCGCCCATTCCTCGAGGATTCTTCCTCTTGCATCCGTGGCCGGGGATCCCCAAAATGCCGATTTGGCATTAAAGTCCCCGGTCACAACCACCGGAGCCGGATCGAACCTCTCGACGCTTCTGCGAACGTCGTCGAGAGCCGCCTCGAACTCCGCCAGACTCCATCTGGGGGGCAGGTATACCCCCACCACGGTGATCCGGCCCCACCTCACGACGACGAATCCTTCACCCCCCTCGATTCGAGTGCAGGGTACCGGATCCGTCGTCTGCCTCCAAGTTATGGCCACGGAGCCACATCGACCCGCCGCCCAACATGGGTGAACTTGCGGGATCGAATACGGCTCCGATATGATCCCCAGGCCACTGCCGCGCTCCGCCATGAATTGAAGAAACAAGTCTTGGGCGGCGCGGCAGTGATTCAAATTGGCCTGCAGAACGCCTGGGGGAATTACTGTACCTCGCTATTAGAGGCCTCCCCCTCCTTCTCTCCCCTTGTTCCGCCCTCCGATGGGAGGTGGGTCACTTTGGTGGTCTCTGCAGGCCTCTTCTTCGCTGGTTTCTTCTCAGCTACTCCGTTCTTCTCGTCTCCCCCTTCGCCTCTGGCCGTTGATGACGACCTTTTGAGGGGGGCTCGGTCCACCTCCATATCAGAGGGTTTGTCGCCCGGGGCACCGACCTCTTCCGCCGGCCTCATTTCCACATCCTCCCCCTGTGCTGGCGGTGGTGGCGGGGTCTGGGTAATGACCCACCCGGGCCACCCCTTCTTCCTTGCCGCCGTGCACGCCTTGCCGCCTGCCCTATGCGCGGAGGGCCTATTGAGGTCCGCGCACACGGGGCAATTAGCCTTCCCCCCGCATTCACGAGCACGGTGGCCATCTGCTCCACACCTGTAGCACCTAGCGCTACGGTCCACCGCGCTCGTGCATGTAGCACGGACGTGGCCCCCCTCCATACAGCGGAAGCATTGGAGGGGGCGCGTCTCCAGCAGCTGGGTCCTCGCCGCGAACCAACCGAGTTGGATCCTGCCGCCCCCCTTTTGAATGGCCCCAATGGCGGCCAGTGGGCACGACCCAGGCCGTCAGTAGCCCGCTCGGCCCCCGCCTAAACGGACCCACCTGGATCTGTGTTTTTGGGCATTTGCCCAGCTCCGCAATGGCGTCCACCACCTCGTCGGGGGAGATCGAGTCCTCAATGTCCAGGACCCGTACTCGCCGGTCTTCACTGGGCGGGACACCACAACTCCCTCGCGGCCGCGGAACAGTTCGGACATCCTTTCCGCAAGTTTGTCCGCCTTCTCCTCTCCGTCCTTACCGAGGAGCTCGATTAGGAGCGCCCCGGTTTGAGCCCGTTTTGGTCTCAGAGGGCCCTCAATTCCCATGTCCTTGAGGGCGATCTTGCTGCGGGCCTCCTTCATGAGCTGCTCGTAGTCGCCCCCAAGGCATGTCAAGTCAACCGCCGCAGTCCTTGGGGGCTTCCTGACCCCGGACTTTCCGTTGTTGCTGGCAGCTGAGCTATTGTTGTTACTGCCCTTGCCGCCAGCAGTCGTTGTCCCCGTTCCCTTCTTGGTGGTTGGGGGTACCACTCTGCCCGTAGCACCTCTTCCCTTGGGCTGGGTTTGCTGAGGTTGCTGCTGATGCTTCCGCGTCGGCTGTCCCGACTGCGGCTTCTTCTTGGCCCCTCTTCCAACCACCTCCGTCCAGGAGGGCTGAGCAGGTTGGGTGGGTCGTGAGCTGGCCGAGGAGGGCGAGGGTCCTTTCGCCTGACCCCCGTCCTCGGTAGCTCTCTTATTCGAGGGCTTTTTGACCGTCTCCGGCGGTCCTCCCGTGTTCCCTCTCTTTCGCGGCTCTCCTCTCCTTTACCCTGCATTTTCTTTTTCTTGGGTGTGGAGGCCGAGCCTGCCAACGACGCCGACGGCGAGTCCGGGTCCGCCCCTTCGGCCGGAGTTGTCTTCTTCTTTGCCGCGGTTTTCGGTGCGGTCCCAGGGGGAGGCATGGCTATTCTCGCCATAAGTCCCCTGACCAATTCCTCGAACCGCGACTCCATCTTCCTCATTTCCGCCCTTATTTTCCCGTCCAGGGTTGCGTCTGTGGACTGTATCCTCCTGGGCTCAATCGCAGGCTCGATTGTCGCCGGCGGCTTGCCCTGCAGCGGCGGTCTAAACACCGCCGGCATACCGTTGTCCTCGATATCCTTGAGGATTTCGTTCCTCCTGCGCTCTGACCTTACTTCGTCATCGGATGAATTGTCGTCAGTGATGACATTTGCCCTGACTCTCCTCGTTCTCCCTTTGTTCTTTGGAGGAGCCGTTTGACAGGAGGACTGGAAGGCGGCGTGCGAATTCTCGGCCTTATCTGTGTCCATCGCCTCCTCTTCTCCCCACGGAGCCCCTTGGCGCTCCTCCAATTTCTCTTGGAACGACGCCACCTGCTCCTCGAGGCTGACCGTTTTACGCCTGAGGTCCTCCACCTCGACGTCCCTTGTTACGACCTCGTCCCCGGTTTTCATACGGCCGATCAAATGCGCTGCGGCCGCGCTGATAGTAGCGGCAGCCTTGTTTAGGCTGCCCTGGTCCACTCCTCTCAGCGTTTTGCTGGTAGCATTCACCTTGTCTACCACGGCGACCTGTTCGACGATTAATCTCGCCAGATCCTCCGTCGGTCGGTGCCTTAGCTCCTCCAGCAATCTATATTCGCCTTCGCGTCTATTTCTCGACAGCGTGGTCGGGATCATCGGGTTCGTCAGATCCTTGATCCTCCTTTCCTCCTCCTTGCGACGTCTTTCGGCGAGTCGGGCCTTCTTGGCCTCCCACTCGCCCGTCGTAATTGGTCTGCCCCTTTTTTCGGAGCCCGGCCCAAAAGCCAGCCTGTCGTCCTCATCCAGGACTACCGAGCAGTCGGAGATCTCCGAGCCCGCCGAGCGGTCTCTGCGCTCAACAGCAGCTCGGTCCCAGCCACTTAAATATTCGGCGAATTCCTCGTCGCCGTCCGACAAATTACTTGTCTCCTCGTTCCGGCTCTGGCCAGCAGTGCCCCCAAATGGGGGGCCCTTCGCGGCCTGTGCGTCCTTGAAGGACTTTGGGCCGCTCCTCCTCTTGCTTCCTGATTTGGAGGCAGTTCCTTTCCCTGCTCTGAGGGCAGGAGAGCGCGAGCGAGAGCGATCTCGCTCGTCTCCCCCATCCTCCGCCCTCATACTTTTTTTATTATTTAAAGATTTGTGCATTTTCGTTTTAATCCCACTACCCGCTGCGCCCCACAATTGACTGGGAAGAACCCCCGACCGGCCGTGCCCTGTGTACTCACCTGAGGTACCACCTTATGCCTCGGGCCCCCGGAATGTTACATCGGGGGCACTGGGCTCCAGCCCCCTACACACCCGTGGGCGAGGCAAGCCCCCTCCCACGGGCTAGCAGGGGTCCCCGGGCTCCGTCACCCGGGGCACCGCAGCGGGCGCCGCCACGCGGGGGGCCCCACGGACAGACAGGTGCCAGAGGGTGTCGCACCCCACCCAAGGTCCTGCCCGCCGTGGCGACCAACATGCAGTCCTTAGCCAGGGCCGAGGTAGCCTCCGCACTCTGGCTAACCTTCTACTCCGATGGCCGGGTTCCGGAGGGATGCGATCCCCGACCACCAAAGTTACCATGCTCGCCGCCGGTCTGCCACGCCCGGCGGCAAGGCCCGCCGACCCCAACCTCGGAATATGTTCGAGCGGCCCAGACGACCCTCCACACTCGGCAGACCGTGGGACCACGTCCCTGGTGTGCAACCACCGAGTGTGGGCCTCTCCTCCAACCGGCCCGGGACCACGTCCTGGGCCGAGTTGAAAGAGGAATACCCCCCTCCATCCTCTTGCCGGAGCACCGGCGTGCAATGGAGGAGAGAAGGAAGGGGTCCTCCCATTCCCTAGGCGAGACGTCATCCCTACCCGCCTCGGGAACGGGGACCACCCTCCCCAACCCTACTCCGTGCTTTTTATCGAGGTTGATCTTCCTCTAGGCCGGCGGGAAGTGTAAGAACATCCCCCTAACGGTCCCGGCCGACCGGGCGTTTGCTGTCAGGGTCGCCGTCCCCTACCGGCTATTGGAGCTGGGTAGCCGAAGCTAGCCGCAGACTCCTAAGAGGGTAGCCGGACCCCCGGTTTTCTGTCTGGGTTTTCCTTTCCATAGGTCGGTGAGAGAGCTATGGCTCAATCCCACACAGCCCCGACCGGCCGAGCGACTTTTTATAGAGGTCGCCTCCTTAGCGGTCCCTGAAAAGGGCCCCCCGGTCCCCGCCAACCTCGCGGCTGACGGAGATTACGGTTTGATCTGTGGTGTGCTCTTAGACCCCGATCCTCGCCACCGGGCTCTCCCGACGGTCATGGACCGCCGGTACTACCCCAGTGGGTCAACGGATCAAAGGGGAGCCTCCTCACCCGGTACCCAATAAATTGGGTACCTTTGTCAAGGTGGCACACCGTCGAGGAGGGTCCGGTCACAACCTTTTTTTTTTTTTTTTTGACGCGGGGAAATCTTCGACCCTGGGTTCCCGGGCAAGCCCGGTATGTGGCCCAGGGCCCCCTCCGATTGAGGAGAGGGGGAAGACCCACCGCCCTCGGGGGAGAGGACGGGGGAGTGCCGGATTCCTACCGGCTAAAACCCCGCGGGGATCCTTCTCGGCGCGTTTGGTGTGAGGGAGCCCCGGGAAACGCCATGATTCTTCCGGGACTCCCCCCGCGCCATGCCCGTAAGGGCACCTGTCCTGGGGGGGGAGCTAGTCCTCCCCCCTAGCCTATGAGGCTGCCGCTTCTGTTGTAGCGGACCGGGGGAATCCCCGCCCCGGCCCACCACCCGTCACATTGGGGGGGGGGTTTGGTTGCGGGCGCGCGGGAGCCCCCGCTCGCGCGCCCACACCCCCATCCGCCCCCCCAAGTGGGGAGAGGACTGCTCCTTCTCGTATCCGAGCCCCCCCGCTCCCCCCCGTTTGGGCGGAGGTGGTGGGCGGGGGGGGGCTGACCTCCCGGGTGGGGACGGACGATGATTGCCGGTCGGGGAGAGGCGGGCCCAATCGCGTGGGCCCGCAGCCGCCTCGGCGCTCCCCCCCGCGCCTAATAGCGGGGGGAGCGGGCCTCCAACGAACGGTAAGGTCCGCAGCGACCGAGGCAAACCCTCGCCGGCCACCGACCGTCCCCTCACTAGCGTCAGCTATGCCCCAGACGAGGGGGACAGGACGCGGGGGTCGCAGCGCCACCGTTTTGGCGGCAGCCGCGGCCCGCTGTCGTCGTTGCTGCCGTTCTTGCCGCCGCCGTCGCCCCCAGACGGGCGACGACGGCGCAGCAGTGCGCGCCGCCGCGTCAGCGGCGGCGACGACCTCCCTGCACCTTCCGCGCTTCCCGCCCTGTTACGGGCCGTGGCGCGGGGGGCGTCCGTACGCGTCGGGCGGCGGCGCTGGTCGCGCCGCCGCCGCTGTCGTCGCGGCGGCGGTGGCGGTGGTCGCCCACCCCCGCCGCCGCCGTCACCGTCGCTGTCGGGAGGGGGGTCTACCTCCCCCCTCCTGATCCTCTCGGCTGCCTCCTTCCGCGACATTACGCTGCCGCAGAAGGAGACAAAGGCCGACCATTTGACCTCTCCCTGTGGTCCGACCACCGCCTCGACGATGGCCGGCAGGGAGAGGTCCCCTCCTATCTCCGCCCGGAGAACACGACGCAGCTCTTCCCACGCCGGACAATGCTCCAGCGTGTGCTGCGCCGTGTCCGTCGCCTCCGGGCAGTGGTGGCAGCCGGTGGTGCTCTCCTTCCCAATGCGGCACAGGTACTCCCCGAAACAACCGTGTCCCGAGATGACCTGCGCCGCATGGAACGTCAGTCCGCGTCCCCTTCTGAGTTTCAGCCATTCCCGTAGGAATGGCTGGATTGCCTCACGGACCCTTTTCCCCGCCTGCTGTGGGAGTGTGAGCATGGCGCTCCACTCCCGGAGGAGGGTCTCCTTGGCTCGGCGCTTCAGCAAGGCCCTCGCCCTGGGCACGACTATGCCCCCCCCCCGATTCGATCTCCCTTATCCTCCGGTAGGTTCTCGTTTGAGAACCCGCCAAAAGATCGATCGGGGGAATGCCGGCGAGGACCGTCGCCCCCACGTGGGATACGGTCCGGTACGTCCTGGCCGCCCTGTTCGCAATGATGCGCTGGGCGGCCCTCAGTTGCCTGCCTAGGCGGTCATTCTGCACGACCTCCTCCGCCCAGACAGGCGCTTCGTAGAGGAGCACTGAGTAGACGACCGACGCATATAAGCGACGCACCCGCCCGCCGGCGCCGCCCAGGTTGGGCAACAGCCTGGCCAGGCAGTTTGCCATGGCCATGGCTTTTGGCACCGTGCGGGCGATGTGCTCGCCGAAGCTGCCCGTCTCGTGTAGCCACACCCTCAAATATTTGAGTTGGGGGGTGGCCGGGACGCGGACTCCCTCAACATAGATGCTGGGCCTCGTTTCCGGGGGCGGGCCCCGCAGAGCGCGGTTGAAAAACCACGTGACTTGCGTCTTCTGCGGGGCCACCCTGAGGCCCAGCTCCCTCACGTCCGGTCACAACCTAATCTAACTTGATCTAACCTTTTTCTTTGTTTCCGTAGGAGGAGGGGAAATATCTCGAGCATCCCCGGGGGCCGGCCACACCGGGGTATGTAGGACTTGCACCCACTACCCCCCCCCCTTTAACACAGAACTCAAGGACTACAGTTACAACACGTGGATATATAACGAGGCACTACTTCACGTGACGCAACAGTCCCACTCGCGTAGGCGACAGAAATACGCATAATCAGACAAAAACACGACCACACGAATGGATCTACACATAACGCACATGAACCGACGGGACATGCACAAACCGACAAGACAGTGACCCTCTCTCCGGAGGGGGGTCTCCACACGTAATAACAGATACTCGGACCCATCCAGGTCCTACCTCACTGGCCGGGTGGTGATTAGCCCAGCTATAAGCGAGCAGCGCCCCCGATCCAGCCCCACATTCCCCCCCCCCCCCACGCGAACGGAGAGGGGGTATGGGGCCGGATGGAGGGCACAGAAAAAAACAAAACCATTTACAACATATGTAAGGACATCTATTAAAATATGACAAGAAAGTATTACACAAGGCCGCAAGCGGCTCTCATACGCTAATCTTTGGCTTAAATTAATACGCAAAGCGTGTAACTTAAGGCCCCGGATCGTCCTCTTCCTCATCAGCGACCGGAATTGGATGGGGAATTCCCTCCTGCTGTCGTCTTCTTTCGTCCTCCTCCTTCCGCCGAAGAACGCGTTCGGCAAACCAAAAAAAGGCCCTCCAAGCCTCCTGAGATCCACAAATGGCTCGGACGATTCCAGAAAGAGAGAGGTCAGGACCAACGGCCATAACCAATTTCTCACGCTCTGGGTCCCACGCACCACACTCAATTAGTGTGTGTTCAGCTGAGTCCTCCGCGTTCCCACAGTAACGACAGGATGACGATTCCTCCTTACCGATGCGATGCAAGTAGGCACCAAAACACCCATGTCCGGTTGAGTATTGGGTGAATTCGGAAAGTTAAAAAGCCAGCACTACAATCGATCCAAGCTTCAAAGTTGGGGATGATAGCCTCCCGAGTTCTTTTCCCTGGTAATCTCATATCTTGGATGTACATTAGCCATTGACGCCTCAACACTGTCCATTCCTCAGCCCGGATGCCCACGGCATCGTCAGGGGTGAATACACCCTCTTCTTTTAATTCCTTGATTCGTATGTAGGAACGTCACAGATAATCCGCCAGTAAGTGAATCGGAGGAACTCTTGCCAACAGAGTGGCAGCCTCGTACGACACCGTGCGATACGCCATGACTGTACGCAGCCAAACGACGCGCTCTTGCCATTACACGCTGTTTCCTGATTGATGAGGCCAGCTCATTGCTCCATATAGGAGCCGCATACGAGAAAATAGAGAGAACAGTATTGAAATATAATTGCCGCCTTGTTTCTATGGAACCTCTAAGATTAGGAAGAATCCTGCATAGGGCTCTGCTTACTTTGGACGTCTTAGCCTCCAGGTACGAAAAATGGTTACAAAAGGACCATACACTGTCAATGATGACTCCGAGGTATTTCATTTTGTTTTGGATCCTAATTTGAATGCCCTCGAACTCGAAAGACGCGTTTGTTAGGCGCCGACCAAAGAAAATGGCTTCTGACTTGCTCCACGAGACCTTCAAACCCAACGACCGGATATTTATTAATCATAATGCGTTCCAGGCATTCCAGCGCAGCCTCGCATGCAGAGTCGACTGCGATTAAGAGAGTATCATCCGCGTAACACACTATATGACAGTCTCAAAATATAAGAGTGCGCAGTACTAAATCAAAGGCTATATTCCACAAGAGAGGTCCCAACACCGAACCTTGTGGGACCCCTCTGTCTACCCTTCTTGTTCCGCGAGAGCCATCCGCCCTGAGCCATCTCATCTTTCTTTTAAAGAGGTACGCCTCTACAATGCGGCGCAGATACGGCTGGAATTTTTTAGAACGGAGAGCCCGTCTAATGCCCTGCCAAGTCAATGTATTAAGCGCATTTTCAATGTCAAAAGATATTGGCGACTTTGCCATTTTTTCGTGCCTCTGTAGTGATATTTTTAACCAGTGCTAGTGCATCCGTGGTCGATCTCATCCTTCTAAACCCAAACTGATTATAAGACAGATTAACTCGGCTGTCCCGTTGCATGTGTTCGAACAGTCGATCGGCGATGATCCTTTCAAAAACCTTCCCTACGTCGCTCAACAAGCAAATGGGGCGAGCCTTCGGAAGCTCTCCAGGAGCAGAATCACCCTTGGGTATCAGCATCAGGTCAGGTTCAACACAATGGCTTTAAGTCCATCCGGGCCAGGGGCCGTATTCGGGTTCCTTTTACCCTTTATCGCGCGAAATACATCCCCCGCAGTAACCGCATTATCGTCCTCCCATTGCAGGTCTCTTATTTCAACCGTGGATAATTCCCGTCCCGACGGAAAGAGCCCATTCAGTAGCTGTTCCAGAATAGGGGTATCCAATGTGGCCGTGAGGCCAAAAGTGGATCTGCTGAGCTTATTTAATACCAGTTTATGGGGGATTCCCCACGGGTCTTCGTCCAGAATATCAATAAGCTCCTGCCACGCTTATGCTGAGCTTTAGCCCTTCTGATTTCATTTTTAAGAGCCCTATTTGCCACGCCGTAGGCTTCTCCTTTTGTCGGGAACTAGAACAGGTGAATCCCTGGTCCTGCTACGCGACGCAGATGCGCCTGGCCCTTATAGCCTGAGTTCTTAAGCGGCTGGTCCCGTCATTCCACCAATATATTTGTGCGGCCATCTTGCGAGCTCCGAGTTGGGGAATAGCCGCACGACACGCATTGATAATGGTTTGGTGTATCCATTTATCCGGTCCGAAATGCTGATAATAGTCCTCGTCCGATGGGGCCACCGCACAGGCCCATTCCACCGCCGCCCTGAAAAATTCCGGGTCCATTTTCTTATAATTCCACTTCCTGGGTGAAAGTAACTTTGTTCGGTCCCCGCGTGTTGACATACGGTCAGTTATACTGTATGTAATGTATAAGTGATCGGAGAGTGTCTCCAGGTCACTTCTGACTGCCCAATTACGAATTCTACCAGTCAAGCTGGGGGAAACCCAGGTGATGTCTACAAATGAGTTTCCCTGTGGACGCACGCACGTGGGGTGATTCCCCAGATTCATTAAACGAAAATCGCCCTGAGCGGCCCATTCTTCGAGTAACTCACCCTTAAAGTCAATGTCAGGGGAGCCCTAGAGGTAGGCGTGGGCGTTAAAATCACCCCCGATAATTAAGTTACCCGGGGCGTTGAGGCACAGGTCAGACAATTCGTCCAAGAATCCAGTGTATCCCGCGTGATCAGTATTAGGGGATATATAACACGAGACCACATAGAGATCGTTATATCACCAAACTTTGTCCTCGCGCAATAGCGTCGCAGGAGCATTTAGATGTCTGGCGTTTATATAAATAGCCGCTAGACCATTTCGGCTACTAAACCAGTGCTGGGAGTTGGGGATGCTGTCCGGCTCGGAGATCACTCATATACCAGCCCCCAACTCAATCGCATGATGTACGAGAAGGTCTTGTGCCCCTCTGCATCTATTTAGGTTTGCCTGTATGACGGGGAACGTTGCTCCAGTTCCATGCTACCGGTCCCTCTGTCCGGTGGCGCCGCCAATTGGCCCCTCTCATTGCATCTGGCTGATGTGCCTAATCGATGGTTTCCGTCCCTACCGGCTTCCACGCAGATTACGATAAAGGAGTGTCGGAGAACATGATAATCGAGTCCCAAATCCGATCCGACACCCGTGCAACGAAAACCTTGCACGGACAACTTTCGCGAAAACAGGTGACATATTCGTGTTAATTGGACAGCGACAAACCCGAAAAACATACTTTTGTCCAGATTTACCGATCGTGCAAAGAGATAGCTGCACGGACTTTGTATTACAAAATGGCCGATATAGGTGGGTTCGGGAGGCGCCAAATAGCACGAGTATCAAGGTCCCGATCGACTCCGACCTTCGTGCAGCGAAATCACTGCACGAGCTTAGTAGGTCACCCCCCGGCGAGCCGCCTACTGGTGGACGGGCGAGATCGCCGAGCTTCGGCGCTCGTCCGTCCGCGCGTGCCGGCGGTGGTTGAGGGCCCGCGCTGGGCGCGGGGCCCTCGACGAGGGAGACGGGGGAGGCCTGGCGTTCTGCCCGCCAGGAACTCTCCCGCGCCATCTTCGCGGCCAAGAGGAAGGCCTGGGAGGAGCTCCTCGCCACGCTCTCGGAGGATCCGTGGGGGCGTCCGTATAGGCTTGTCATGGACAAGCTCAAGCCATGGACGCCCCCGCTCACGGAAACACTGGCCCCCCAATTTGTCGGCAGGGTGGTGGATACACTATTCCCCGCCGACAGAGGAGGAGAGGTCCTCTTTCCGGAAATCAGAATTCCGGAATGGAGGGAGGACCTGGGGGTCAGTGAGGAGGAAGTGGCGAGGGCCATCCGCGGGGTCAAGAGGCAGAAGGCCCCTGGCCCCGACGGGATCCCAGGCAGGGTCTGGGTCTTGGCCGCGGGGGAGCTGGCCGGCTGGATGCGGGATCTCTTTACCGCATGCCTGCGTGCCGGCCGGTTCCCCAAAAGATAGAAGGAGGCCAGCCTGGTCCTCCTGCCAAAGGCGGGAAAGCCCGCGGACTCCCCGTCCGCGTACAGGCCCGTGTGCCTGCTGGACGAGGTGTGCAAGATCTTCGAGAGGATCATTGCCGAGCGCTTCGTCCGGCACCTGCTGTCCCGTGGGGAGGGAAGAGGTCTTTTCGACGACCAGTTCGGCTTCCGTGCGGGGAGGTCAACCGTGGACTCGATTAGGCGCGTCCTCTCCCGCACGGAGGCCGAGATTGAGGAGGGGGGAGTGGTGTTGGGGGTGTCGTTTGACGTCGTCAACGCCTTCAACACCCTCCCCTGGGAGGTAATAGGGAGGGCGCTAGTGCGGTTCGGCGTCCCTCCCTACCTTATTAGGGTCGTCGGAGACTACTTCCGGGACAGAGGCTTGAGGTACACGGACCGGGACGGGGTCCTGAGGATCGGGCTCGTGGAGCGCGGTGTTCCGCAGGGGTCGGTGTTGGGACCCCTGCTCTGGATTGTCGCCTACGACCCGGTCCTCGGGGTGGCCCTCCCCAGAGGATGCTGGCTCACGGGATATGCAGACGACATATTCCTGGGGGTCAGCGGGGAGGGCTGGCGGGAGGCAACCAGGCTGGCCAACGTGGCGGCGGCGAGCGTGGTGCGCGCCATCCGGGCGCTGGGTCTGAAAGTGGCCCCCCAAAAGACGCAGGCGACCATGTATTACAACGGTCGCCTCGCGGGGGGGGGCCACCCCCGGAAGGACTCAGCGTCCGGGTGGAGGGGACGGAGGTCCCGATCACTCCCCACCTCCTATATCTGGGGGTGTGGATCGACCGGAGAAGGAGCTTTGGCGAACACGTTTCCCGCGTGGTCCTAAAAGCGAGGGCGGTGGCCAATAATTTGGCCAGGCTACTGCCAAACATTGGCGGGGCCAGCGGGAGCGTGCGTCGCCTCTACGTGGCCACGGTCCACTCGGTGCTGCTGTACGCAGCACCGGTGTGGGAGGAGAAGGTTGGCAGCAATGCCCGCCTTGGTGGGCAGCTGGCGGCGGTCCAAAGGCTTATAGCCAACAGAGCCGCCAGGGCCTACCGGACCGTGTCACACGTGGGGGCGACTACCCTCGCCGGAATCCCCCCGATTCACCTGGTCGACAGGTCACATACACGCGTGTACACGCGGACCAAGGCGATCAGGGACGGGGGGGGGTGTCATCACGGCGAGGGTTAAGAGGGCGCTGAAGCTCCAGGCCAAAGCGACCCTCCTGCGAGAATGGGAGGAATTCCTCGAGAACCCCCAGTTGTGGGGCAGGAGGGTCAGGGGGGCCATCCGGCCGGTCCTTGGGGAGTGGGTGGAGCGTAAGGGGAGAGGCCTTACGTTCCACACGGCGCAGGTGATCACCGGACATGGGTGCTTCGGGGATTACCTGTGCCGGATCGGGAAAGAGCGCACCACGCGCTGCCATCACTGCCCGGAGGAGGCAGACACGGCGCAGCATACGCTAGAGTTTTGCCCAGCGTGGGAGGAGCAGCGCCGTGTCCTCCGGGCAAGTGTAGGAGACGACCTCGCCCTCCCGACCATCATCGCCGCGGCGGTGACCGGGGGAGAGGAGGGCGAGGTCAAATGGAGGGCGTTCGTCTCCTTCTGCGGCGCAGTCATGTCGCAGAAGGAGGCAGCCAAACGCGTCAGGAGGGGGGAAGCTCCACCCCCCTCCAGTGACAGCAACTGGAGCGACGGGGTGGATCCGGGCCGCAGACCGCCGCCGCCACCACGGCGGCGGCGTTATTTTTTACGACGGCGCAGGCCCAGGAGCGGCCCCCCCCGTCGCGATTCCGGTTTCGGGGGGGGGCAGCACATGACAGTGCCGGGGGGGAGAAGGGCGCAGTTAGTGCGCCCAGGAGGTATCTTCTCCCCCCTTCGCCCCCCCTCGGAGCGTGATGAGGCCGTTGCCGTCGGCGACGCCGGCCAGCGGCCGTACGTACGGGTCCCCCCCCCCCCCAAACTAAAGGGGGGACCGCGGGGGTGGAGCGGGCGTGCGGGCGGGGTTTACCGCACGCCCGCAGCATAACCCACCCCTGCTAGAGGGGCGGCGGTCTGGGTGGATGTCCCCCCATTCCGCCGCGGTGGTCTCAGGAGGCGGCTCCAAAGAGCCGAGGGAGACGCCGGTCGGCGTCTCCCGGGTTGGCGAGCGCCGTGAGGGACATCCGCAGGAGTTTTAGTGGGCAGGGTATGCATGCAGTATCGTGAGCAATGTGCATGCTATACTATCCCACACTCCCCCCGCTTATGCCTCTCCCCGGAGGCCGGGGGGGTCTTCCCCGAAAGGGGCTACTGGGTAAACCTGGGACTTTTAGCCCCAGGGATCCCAGTAGTTGAAGATTTCTCCTGCGTCAAAAAAAAAAAAAAAAAAAGCTTAGTAGGTCAGATTTGGCGATATAGGTGGTTTTACGAGTGGCCCAGTAGCATGAATATCGAGGTCCCGTAGTAATCCGACCGGCGTGCAGGGAAATCACTGCACGCACCCCGTACGAGGAAAAGAAAGATACGGGGGTGTTCGCGGGACTCTGAGTAACGCGCCTATCGCGGTCCCGTCTCGATACTGCCGCCGTGCAACGAAATCCTTGCACAAGCATTTCCGATGCGAAAACGCGTAATATTCGTATATACCAATGTGTAATGATCTTACACGTAAAGTGCGATTGCCGTGCGTGGTCGGGATAGGGTTTCGCGTTGTAGAATTCCGTTCTTCTGAAAATCATACATGTCGAAATAATATTTCGAGTCGAGCATTTTCATAAGGTTGCTGCGAGTAAGCTCTTGTAAAGCGTGAAATATATCCGAAAGTCCCAAGACATTCCTGCGTGTTTGTCGGACTTGTTTGTTTCGTGCGTAGTTGCGAGCAGGCGACGATCACGTGATCACCTGAGAATAACAAGAGTGGAGGTAACCTCCTTAGGAGGGGACGTACGCCGTTGCGAGCGGGCGATCATGGTAAGTCCGCCGGGAGATGTAAGACCGTCAACACGTTTTCTCAATACAACCGGGGAGACCCGCGAACGGAGCGAAATCCGATGTGTCGAGAAGAAGATAGAATTTTCACGATACTTGTAAATTGTGCGCGATATATGCGTAATGAGCAGTCGCCCGGGAGATCTCATGCCCGTTTCTACCAACTTGGGGTTAACTACGGTTTAGTGAAACTTTGGTTAAAATTAACTCTCAGTTTAATATTGATTGGTTTCTACAAGTAAACTATCTGGAACGTTTAGTTAAACTTATAGTATGTTTGATATAACTCAGGAAGCACTAGAATGTAGAACGTTGATTGGTCCAATAATCGTTCCAACGGAACTGTGATTACTGTGGTTTAGGATTATTAGGAGAATCATATCTTGTCAAACGAAGAAGTGTATAATTAATAAAAATGAATGAAGCAAAATTAAGTATGCAACGGAAACGTGCCCAAAATTTTTCCGAAAAGGAAAAACTAATTTTAACAGAAATAGTATTAAAATATAAAAATATAATAGAAAATAAAAGAACTGACGGGATAACCTCAAAAGATAAAGAAAAGTGTTGGAAGGTAATAGAAAATCATTACAATAGTACATCTTCTTCAACTGAATTTAGAAGTGCGGAAGTCCTGAAAAGTTGTTGGGAGAATCTTAAAAAAAAGACTAGAAAATTTTTCGCTGATGAAAGGATAAAATTATATAAAACAGGTAAGTAAAATGTTGCTTGACATTTTGGTGTAAAACTATAGAGGTATTACATATCAAAATAATTATTTTATAATTTGTAGCAGTATATAATTTTTTATAAGTAATACTGTATATTGTAATAAGTAAGTTATGATTGTAAAACTAGGTGGAGGACCTTGTGAATCCCAATCAGATATAGTGATGGAACGTGTACGAGACATTATTAAACCTTCTGTTGAAGGCATTAAAAGTACTTATGATTGTGATGCTATAGAAGGTAAAATACATACGTATACAATATATGCACAGTATAAAGCGATGTTGATTCTTCCTTATTTTAAAGCTCATTAAAATGAAAGATTATGTAACTTGCTAGCTAGTAATATATGCGAAAAAGCTGAGAATATGTTAAATTATATTTATGTATATTATATGTTTATACAGATCAAAGTACAAATGCATGCAAGATACCTACAAAGACAAATTCATGCGAGACGTTATCAGATTCTATTGAAATGGACGAGTGGCTTCCAGTTGATGACAATGATCAAGATGATGTTCTACATGTAAGAGATGTTAGTATTAAAATATATTATAATGTATACTATATATATATATATATATCTGGTGTTCAAATGTATTAAATACAAATTAATATGAATTTGTAGTACTTACAAGAAAATGCTGGTGCTATGAGACAAAATTTATTTGATAATGTATCAGATGAACATGAAATGACAAACTATGATAAGGAAAATGACATAATTAAAAACGATAGTGTATCAGATGTTAACCGAGATAGCTCGGTTGTAAGTCTGAACAAAATTTTTATGTGCATAGAAGTGTACGTTACATTATTTATCTTTGTATTTATATACCTTTTTATTGCAGTTTATGAGAGAGAATAATAAACAACACTCTCTTAAGAAGAGCAATATACAAAATATACAAAAACCAGAAAAGCAAGATGTACAGAACACATCCGCAGTACAAATATTAAAACAAAAAATAAGTACTCCACTTCAAGTAAAAACCAATGTTTTAAATGATCAATATAAATCGAGAAAGCTTAATAGACAAGACAAACCATATAAGAAAAAAGAAGATACTATTACTTCAAGAATGTCACAATTTGACATGTTAACAGATTCAAAGATCAAGCTTGCAGAATGTATGACAGACGATTTTAAAGCAAAAAGTAAAATAGAAATGGAAATCTTAAGTACACGATTGAAGAAAGAACAATTAGAAGTAGAGATATTAGAAAAAGAGTTGTTATTACAGGGGCATAGATTACAAAGAGAGGTGCAACAAAACAAGTCATCAAATGTTTCATAGAAACAAATTTTATTTTTAATTTGTTGTACTAAACAGTGAGAAAGTATTGAAAGACTGATCAGAAAGACTGATGATATAAAAAAGCTATAAAATATACTAAAAGTGAGAGAAAATAAGTTAATTTAATTTATGTTTTGTTTTTCTAAATAATATACTGATTTTATTTTTGTTCGATCAGTCTAATACAAAGTTACGTTATATATATATAAGAACTGTTCCTTTTTTCACAATAAGTTTAGTTTGTTTTGCTCTTACTGCAAAATAATAGATTGATTTTATTTTTGTTCGATTAGTCTAATACACAGTTACGTTATGTATAAGAACTGTTCCTTTTTTTACAAGAAGTTTAATTTACGTTTTGTTCTTACTGCAAAATAATATATTAGTTTTATTATTATCTTTGTTCAGTGTAATACAAAGTATTTATAAAATAATACATAAGTGCATAGAGAGTGAGAAAGAGAGGAGGAAGATATTTTCTTGATAATATATATTTTATTACGTATAAGTGAAAAACGTATATAATATATGTGCAATGTAACTTTAAATTGTATCTCATTCAAATAAAAAAAGTGTTACAAACATCAATATTGTTTAAATTTGGAATTTTCTTAATATGTACACACGGCGTCATTAATGCCTGGTCCACGGAAGTTGATGCATTTCGGAAACTCACTCTTCGTCTCTTTCTAAGGGGGACAGTTAGAAAGAGACGAAGAGTGAGTTTCCGAAATGCATCAACTTCCGTGGACCAGGCATTAATGACGCCGTGTGTACATAAAAATAAAACAAAAATGAGACAAATATATCACTAAATATCTAAATATATTTTTAGGTTTTCGCATTTCCTGTTCGATCCTTATGCAGTTTATACTCTACACACATGCAAAAGGATAGAAAGCTTGTTTGACTTTTTAGATGTCTTTCATTCATGTGCGTTAATTGTGAAACGTCTCAGGATAGATGTATGGTTTCCTCACTTTATTATACTCTAATGCTGAAAAAAATATATTTCTTATAATAATAGAGGTATTTTATAGAATTATCATAATGTATATAGGGTTTATAAAGCTAAAACTTTTGAATTATATAATTTATGCACACACGTACATACATCAGCGTGCAAACACAAACATACACACACAATCTACTGGAAATACAAAATTTTAATATACTCTATGAAAATATTTGTAAACAAACATACTTAGCAAAATAAGTATGAATCAGTTCTGTTCTTACTGTTGCACCAGCAACTTCGTCATTATTGATTCTCTGGATAATGTTGCATTCGGCTAGCATAGAATCCCATGGTGCAGGTAAATCTAAATTTGGATCGTCATCTGGTTGTGGGTCATTATTTTGTCTAGCAATATTGTGAAGCACTGCTGTTGCAATAATAATAGGCATGACTCTTTGTAAGTGATATCGCATTCCCAATGCTAAAATTGGAAATCTTCTTTTCCAAACACCAAATAGACGTTCTATTATATTGCGGGTACGAATATGTGATTCATTATAGAGTCGTTCTGCAGCAGTTTGTGGCGTTATCAGTGGAGTTAGAAGATACCGCTTCGAAGGGTATGCGGAATCTCCTAACAAAAAACCGTTACCATATGCGGCATTCTCAAAATTTGCTCTCAAGCGACTATTATTAAAAATTGTGCTATCGTGCACAGAACCCTGCCAACGAGCAACTATATCTGTTATTTGTAAATTGCTGTTACATGTTGCTTGCGTATTTATGGAAAAGTATCCTTTTCTATTACGAAATAACTCAGTATCTTCTCCACCTAATATAATCAAAATAAAAAAACATGTAGTAATAATTATATAGCAGGCAAATCAATGTAAATAATATAATAGTATCTTATATAGCAATAATTTACCAAATAATTGGACACGGATATGTGTGCAATCTATACATCCTATCACTCTTGGGAAACGCGCAATTTTATAGAATTGTTGTTGTTCCTTTCTTATTTCTTTTTCCGTGTTTGGAAAATGAATATAAAGAGGTCGTAATCTAGCAATGGCTCCACTGACTCTGTGTACGATATAATGTGCTGAAGTTGTGCTCACACCTGAGAAATCTCCAGCAGATATGAGAAATGATCCAGTGGCATATACACGAAGCGTCAATAACAATTGTATCATGGGAGATATCGCTTTATTTCTAAAAAGAAATTATTGTATTACCTTTGCGTTTACTAGAATTTATATTTGCAATTATAAAATAGTTTCTACTTACTTATTTGTTGCAAATTCTAATTCTTCCCTTATGTGTTGTAACACTGATAACACAGATCTTTTACTTATTCGAAATCGCATTATGAATTCGATGTCATCAAGCTCTTCCAAATAATTAATGCGATGTTTAAATCTTTTCCTTCTTCTGATCGGTCTCACATTCACAATATCTTCATCATCAGAAGACAACAAATTAAATAAATGCTGGGGCATCATATTTCCTACGTGTAACTTTTATATTATAAATTATGAAAATTTCTGTATCATAAAATGTTTACATCAATTTTATTATTAATATTATTACTTTTTTATTGACTTCATATTTACTTTAATTAATATATTTATTTTATTTAATATATATAACCTCATTGAAACCTTACATATATAATCTTATTACACAATTTTTGTCTATTAAACTAGCTAGTTATATTTCTTAACCGTAGTTTTACAATGCTAAACGGTCAATATTGATCGTTTAAATTAAACTGGATTTACGTACGTTTAAACGTGAGTTTATCATTGGTAGATGTTGGGTATATTTATTGCTAGTGTACAGATTAGCTTCGTTTATTTATATAATAAGGCTTACAAAAGAAAGAATGAGATTGAAACCTTTTCGTAGTAACGGAACAAAAGATAAATCGATAATAAGTCGATGGTTGAAGACCACAGAGTAACTTGTATAGAGACTAGAAAACATACCATAGAATATATGATCAAGTTAGTACAAGAAATTGACAGTAGATCGCACTACTCTCTACACTCCCACTCGAGCTAAATGTCAATTACATTAATTTTATTTCGATTAATTTCAAACTTTTTGCGAGTTAAAGCTTTGGTTAAAATATCAGCAAATTGCATTTGAGATGAAACGTGGCGAACATCCACTATCCCCTGCTTGAACAAGTCCCGTACATAGTGATATTTTACTTCAATATGCTTAGATCTTTTATAGAAAACAGGATTTTGAATCAGCTTCTCCGCAGCTGCGTTGTCACAGTAGAGAATAGTAGGGCCATGCTGTTCCACACCGATGTCCTTAAGTAAGTTTCGAAACCATACAACTTCCTTAGCTGCATCATGAGCAGCTACACATTCTGCGTCCGTTGTTGAAGTTGCCACTATGCTTTGCTTCCGAGACATCCAAGCTACTGGTCCATTGTTCAATATGAGTAAAACTCCACTGATGCTCTTGCGTGTATCCAAGCATGATGCGAAGTCTGCATCTGAGTATGCAATCAGTCGATTGGAATTGTCATTGGTGCCATTATACACAATCCCTATGTTGATTGTTGATTTTAAATACTTCAGTATTTGTTTTGCTGCTACCCAATGTTCGTTTGACGGTGCCTCCAGGAATCTGCTTAAAGAGTTGACCGCATACGAGATATCAGGTCTGGTTCCAATAGAGAGGTACATCAAGGAACCAATCAACTGTCTGTATGGTACATTTGCAATTGGTCCAATGCTTTCATCAACATCCAAGTTGCGCTTTAACTTAATACTAGGATCGATAGGCACCGTGGCACCATTGCAGTCTAACATACCGAATTTCGTGAGCACAGATCTTGCATAAGTCTCTTGAGATAGTTTAATCTTCCTAAGTTTTCGATCGCGAATGATCTCGATTCCCAGATAGCAGGATGCAGTTGAACTTGTAATCTCAAAGTTGCGTTGCATTGCTTTCAGTAAGTCATCAATCCTGGACTTTGAATGACCAACCGCCAAGCCATCATCAACGTACAATCCTACGAACAGATCTTCACTGATGTACACACATGGATCAGCATCTGATGGTCTCAAACCGAATAGTTGCATGAATTCGTCGAATTTTTCATGCCATTGTCTAGGCGCTTGCTTGAGCCCATACAAGCTCTTGTTCAATTTGCATATGCGACCCGAGCCGTCATTGAAACCTTCTGGTTGCTCCATATAAATGGTTTCATCAAGATCTCCATACAAGAAGGCCGTTTTAACATCCAATTGATGAACTTCGTAATCCTCAACAGCAGCAATCGATAATAATGTTCGAATAGAATCAAATCTGGCCACCGGTGAGAATGTTTCAGAGTAATCGATTCCAGCTTTCTGTGAACACCCTTTTGCCACGAGACGCGCCTTAAAACGATCAATCGAACCGTCTGGATTTATTTTCAATCGAAAAATCCACTTATTTTTGATTATTTTTCGATTTTCCGGAGGATGTACCAGTGTCCACGTGTCATTTTTAATTAGCGAGTCATACTCAGTCTTCATTGATGACTCCCACTGATTCTTGTAAGGTCCCGACTTAGCTTCATCAACTGTATTTGGAATAACAACTCCAGCTAAAAAGGCACTTGCAGATGTTGCTATGTTTAAAGTAGCCCGGCTGCGTGTGCGATTTGCAATACACTTGTTGACTTCAGTTTCCTTTAGCTTGTTGCGCGTTCGATCGCTTACATTGTCGACTGACTCAGCTTCTTTTGAGGATGTTGACACATCTGATTGACTCTCGATGTCACTTTGTGAGTTGCTACTTGATGATCCATCTTCTTCAACATCTGTTGTCTTCACGATTACAGCCTGCTGTTTAGGTTCCGGTTCGACAATCTTCACATCACGGCTTACAATAACCTTCTGAGTCCCACGTTGCCAAACACGATATGCCTTTTGTTTTGGTACATAGCCTACTAATACTAGCTCTTGACTCTTCTTCTCAAATTTTGATCGTCTTTCGTTGACCAGAGTGTACGCCTTGCTGCCTATAACACGTAGGTACGAAACATTTGGCCTTTTTCCAGTCCAGGCTTCCATAGGAGTTTTGCCACCTAATCTCTCCAGCGGGATAAGATTTCGGATATGTGCAGATGTGTGAACAGCTTCACCCCACAATCCTTGAGGTAGTTCAGCTCCTGCCAATATTGTTCTCGCCATTTCGACAACGGTTCTATTTTGACGTTCCGCGCGACCATTTTGCTGTGGACAGTACGCCGTTGACATCTCGTGTAGGATAGAATGCTCTCGAAGCACCTTCTTCATGTCGTTTCCGATGAACTCCTTGGCGTTGTCCGAACGTACACGTCTAATCTTGTGTCCTGCTGCATTAGCTTCGGCGATGACATCCTTCATGCAATCTACGATATCAGCTTTTGACTTCATTGTATATACGAATAACATTCCCGTATAATCATCAACGAAAAGCCCCATGTATTTAGCTTTACCAAACGATTCAACTGACATCGGACCACAAATGTCAAAATGTACAAGCATACCTGGGATGTCCGCTCGAGTGTTCGAATCATTGAACGTCTTTCTGCAGTGCTTGCCAAAGATGCACGCTTCGCAGAACTGGTCAGCTTCCTTGTCAGTGTTTGACTTACCAATCACTTGCATGCCATCGACTGCCGAACCGTTAGCCAATTGTCGAATCACTTTGTAATTGGCATGACCGAAACGTTCATGCCACACCTGTTCGTTGACTGCTTCAGAGGAGACTACATTTGCCGATGCATTTGCTATTGTCTCAAAGTCCATTGAGTAGAGACCATCCGATATTCGAGTACCATAAGCGATTACTTTATTTCCGGACACCAGCTTGATGCCAGTCTTGCTCAGTCGAGCCTCGACACCGCTGTCAGCTGCTGCGCTCACACTCAGTAGATTCCTGCCTATATCAGGTACAAATAGAACGTTACATAACTTGTGCTGTACCTTTTTACCATCGATCGTTGCAATCACATCAATATTTCCTCGTCCGAGTGCATAAATAATCTGATTATTGCCGACAGTAACTCCAAACTGTCCTTTTTCAAAGGATTCGAAGCTGTACATCCACTCGCGTCGATGAGTCATATGGTGTGTTGCTCCTGAGTCCGCAAGCCATTTGTCTTGTAACGTCTTCTGAGAATGTTCGCCTGCTGTCACAAATGCTTGACCAGAAGCTACCGCTGCTGTTGATTTTTCTTGCTCTTTGGCCTGCTCAGCTTTCCATTTCCGACAATCACGTTTGATGTGGCCAGCCTTCTTACAATGGAAACAAGTGCGTTTTTCTTGCTTCTTCGAACCCTTGTTTGACTGACCTTTGCCCTGTGCCACCAGAGCGTCACCTGTGTCTTTATTGGCTGCAGTACTAGACACGTTAGCCTCGATTAGCATCAATTGTTCTCTTAATTTGTCGAACGTTAGCGTTACACCAGAGGCAGCTTGTATGTAGTAGCTCGACCTGAAATTATCAAACCTCGGTGGTAAATCGTTAATTAATTTAGCAACCAAACCTGAGTCTGACATTTCCTCGCCAACTGTCTTTAATTTTTGACGAATTACAGCCAACCGAGCACAGTAGCTGGCTATGCTTTGACCATCTTCGAAGCGCATCCGATGATACTCTTGGTTAAGCAGATATTTATTCTCGTTCGTTTTTGTCTCATAAATAGACTGAATTTTAAGCCATACGTCCCGTGAAGTCTCACAATCTCGAATTGCTGCATGATCGTCGTCAGACAATGCACATGTCAGCACCCGTTGCGCCTTGCCGTCTAACCTCGTCCAGGTTTCCCTTTCACCAGACCCCGTTGGACACTGAACCGTGCCATCGACATGACCTGTCGCACCAATGCTTTTCAGACATGAACGTATCTCATACTTCCAGCGCTGATAGGTATCCTTGGTCAACGGTGGTAACTTAAAGTCTTCCGTCGTCATCTTGTAACACGAAACTGGCAAGGGAAATTGACTCGCGAATGAAGAAAGACAGAGTTTTTACGAAGCACGCCAAGATTCTCACACTAGTACCGTGCTGGGCCCATAACCTGTTGGGTATATTTATTGCTAGTGTACAGATTAGCTTCGTTTTTTTATATAATAAGGCTTACAAAAGAAAGAATGAGATTGAAACCTTTTCGTAGTAACGGAACAAAAGATAAATCGATAATAAGTCGATGGTTGAAGACCACAGAGTAACTTGTATAGAGACTAGAAAACATACCATAGAATATATGATCAAGTTAGTACAAGAAATTGACAGTAGATCGCACTACTCTCTACAGTAGAAACCAATATTTTGGCAAACCTTGGTTAACCGAATGTCACTAGGGATTAACTTTTAAACCGTGTTGGTAGAAACGGGCATCAGAGAGACAAGACTAAACGAAGCTTTTCAGTATTCGCGAACGTTCTCGAAACTGTATCTCGAAACAACCGGCGAGGCCCGCGTACGGAGCGATATCCGGAAATATTACGTATAGGTGTTAGTGCGTGCGACTCTAGTGAATATCGCGAACTTTCACATCCGCGTACGAAGCAAAGGACAGTCATTCGGGAAAATACGCTATATTTTCACTACGACCGGTGATACCCATGTTGCGGAACGAAATCCGTGTTAATTCGAGAATTGTCGATTCTACACGCGACACGCGAACTGTGATATACGACGACAGTGATACACCAAGAGTTACTGTAAATCATTGTGAGTCGAACTGTAATGACTATTTATTCGAGTTTAATGAATAAATATATTGTTATATAAAACGATATCCTGAGTGTCAGAAATCATTCGACGATATCCTGTGTCCTATCCTGAGTCACCTTCCAAGCGGGAGATTCACGCGTAATCACCATTCCTGCGGAAATTAAGTGCGAGTAAATGCACATTGCTTGCGATATAAGCATACGGTATACGATACTTACTTGAGATTCTGCGACGATCCTGTGGATTCATCCGTGACGATCGAGGTCCAGCATCGTTGGTTGAAGCGGCTTCTACGAAGGAGATCCAGCGACGACGAGAGAGCGGCCAGCAGCAGCAATCCGGAACACCTGAAACAGAGAAAAAGGGGAATTAGTCGACAGATACGGTTAGTAGTATACTTACATTTCTCGATTTAACGGGTAAAATCGAGTGGCGACCGTGCTACACGAACTTTTCATGAATTTCGGTAGTTTGACGAATGAGTCGTATCACGCGTGACCCTACGTGTCCGGTTACAACCTAACCTTGCAACCGGACGGGAGGTTAGCTTAGCTACGATTCCGCGTCTATGTTTTAGAATACGCTTCTGATCGGTCCTGACACTGTCGATATTTGAGATATTGATATTTGAGATCGTCACAGGTAATTAATTGTCCTACGTTGGCTAACCTGACCGCGCGGAAGGGTGATACTCCCACGACTCACTCGTATACCATCGAATAGTAATTCGGTCGCCACTCGGTTTAACCCCGATATACCGAGAAGGATATAATATGAACAGACCTTTAGTAGGTCGGCGCTAATTCCCTTTTCTTTCTGTTTCAGGTTCCTGCTGGACGTCGGATGGACCTCGCTGCCGCTCTGGATCGTCGCCGTCGCTGGATCGCCGGAACAACGTCGTTGGACAGGATTTTGAGAGATCACCGATCAAACCAATCTTATTTTCAGGATAGGATTGTATGAGAAGGCGCACTTCAATAAACTTGCACTATGCTCTGCTTTTTAATATTATTGAAAATTTATTCAATAAACACTCGATTTCGGAACACTCGAGACAATATATAAGATGGCCGCTCGCTGCCACGTAGGCTGGCCGTATACGCGCATTAACTTTCCGTCGTACGCGATCACAGTAATTCGCTAGACTATATTGTCGCAATAATATTTGACTTTACTAATTTAACTTTATTACTGTTCGCCGGATTACGCGCCGCTACGCGGGTTGAGTCCTGGTGATATCTTGAGAACATAGACGAACACGTCCGCACCCCGCGAGCTCTCCCGGGCAAAAGACCATGATGGCCGTCTCTCAACGACAGAGATCGACCGTCGCGCATGCGCAGTTGTTCCCTACCGCCATACGCGGCTCACATGTTCCTATTGTTCTCGCGTTCCGATCACGCGAAAACAAGTTGACATGGAAGGTTCCAGAACACTTTTTCTTAAACTACGTATTATTGATTGTTCTAGAATCTTCCATTCTGAAATAAATATGATATGTTCACACGACCCTAGTGGAAATGTGCACAAGGGTATAAAAAAAAGGGGAGATACCCATGAGCACAAATGGGACATCTACCCATAGGCATATCCACTTGAGTATCTCCTCATGAGTATCTCCTCATAGGTATCTGCTCATGGATATCTCCTAGATACCTATGAGGAGATACCCATGAGGAGATACTCAAGTGGATATGCCTATGGGTAGATGTCCCATTTGTGTTCATGGGTATCTTCCCTTTTTTTTATACCCTTGAGCACATTTCCACTCATACGTTATTTTGAGTGTTCAATTAGCCGCTCCATGCGTGCCGTCCGTAAACGGTTATTACGGTACAAAGCGTGACGTCGCGCGTATTATCTGGGCAAAATTGCCTTTTGTGACTGAACCGTCTCGATACAAGATGTAAGTATCTCGTTGTCCGATCGTCGACATTTTTACAGCCCTTCTCGAAACGAAATATATTAAAAGAATCTTTCTTTGCGACGAATAACAAGGTCTTCACTCGTTCTTCTTCGTGGAAAGTTTTTCTTCGTAAAATCTTCCCCTCCTCGCTGTCAGAAAATTTTTTTCATAAAGGCGTGATATTTTTTTGTACAGCCTTTACACCATATTAAAAGTGATTTTATACGGTTTCTTTGAGTCTTTATTAAGTCCAGCTCGACTCGAAACCTTTTAATTAAAGAGATTTGCGCATCCACTTTTTTTCTAGAGATATCTTAACTCTGGCGAGAGGCATGGAGAGAGGCAGATGTTACACGATAAATATGTTTACGATCCTTCTTTACGTCAAGTCCTTTTATTATAATATTCATATATCCAACGCACTATATATAAACCATATGTTCTTATAAAAACTAAATGTATTATATTCTTCATTCCTGTAGAAGTAATAGTTTCACTATTTAAAAAAAAAACGATTAACGGAGGTCAGTTCTGACAGCTGCCCAATGGAGATTAGAATCGTTCTGTATACTGCAATGACAACATAGGGACTGTATCGCGAAAGATAATCCCAAGCAAAAAGCGTACGCGTACAGTGACAGGAAGAAGACTCGTGATACGTCACGAGCCTTATCGAACGGACGTGTAGATGTGCAATATCGGAAGAAAAATTTTTTTTCGTTCATTTTCTGCCCCGCCTCGTGAATGCTTTCGCGGAATTATAATTCTTATTCATTTTCGCTACCCGTGTCGTTTTCTTGCTTCTTTGTGGATGATTTTAGATTATTCCTGATAGTTTTTATTTTTGATGTGAGATGTTTATTGATGGAACCTAGTCGCTGATTTAGTTGAGTTTCAGAGACTTTTCCATCCATCCGTTCGAATCTAATTCGTGCTTTCATGAGATCTGAAATATATATATGTTTATTTATATAGTCCTTTACAGTGTAATGATGGGAAAGAGGGGATTAGAAAAATGACACAGGTTTGTATTGATAATAATTAAATTAACTATCAATTACATACATATATATTTGTGTGTTTTGCTATTAACAGATTGTTATATTTACCTCTTATGTACGTTTTTTTTAAAGGAGAGCACGCAGGCCGTGCTTCGCTGTCATCTTTATTTGGACACGGCTTGCCCGATGCACTTCTATTAAAAAGCTCTTGTCTGCTCCATAGTATATCCGCCAATTTCTTAACAAATTTTCCATCGCCTTTCGGTCCAACATCAATTTTGTTATTTTTATCAAACTGTGCCTGTGATACAGTAGCCATCTGATGCAAAGAAGAGTAAAACAACTGTTGATATATTAATCTCCAAAATATAAAAATGTCTGGATCCAAGCAAAATTAAATTTTCTTCAAATTATATACCATTATGCTATCATATATAGTAGTAACTGAATTAAAAAAGTGCAATA
>JASTWR010000747.1:0-83457 GCA_030770355.1 Harpagoxenus sublaevis
TTTATATATATATATATATATATATATATATATATATATATTATATTGTGACGGGGCAGCTCCGCTGCACGTTGCAGCGTCCCCGCCGCCGCCACGGGGCGCGGAATTGTGCTCGGGGGCGAGCCGGAAGAGCAGCGCGAAATCTCCAGGGGGCCTCGTCGTTAATTGATAGCGTGTTAATTCCTTTTTGTCTTTATTATTTTTTTGTAATCGCGGCGCCTCGCCGGAGCCCACCGGCGAGAACATCACCGGCGACGACCTTGCGGGCGTCGGGAAAGAGGAGCAGTGCGCGGGGCGCGGGACGCTCCGGAATTCGGCCGTGCGGAGAGGAAGAATCGTCGCGGGCCACGCACAGGGGAGAGCGGGGCAAGACTTCGACCGCGTGATCCTGGCGTGAGGACGGAAGCAGTCCCGGCGTTCTGGGCGCGGGAGGGCGGAACGACCACGCCGCGACAGCGTTACGCCGGGTGCGGCGTGACCGCTAAGACGGTCACGACTCCGACCGGGAGGTCGCGGGGAAGGACGCCCCGCGGCGGAGACGCTGGGAGGCGAACCGAGGCACCCGACCCGTTTTCATCGACCACCCCATCGATCATTATCGCGGAGTCGCGAGGCACCCCGCGACGGATCACGCGAGATTACGTTACGCGAATTATCGCGGCGTACTTGCGGGATCGATCCCGATTGGCCCGCGCTATCGCGCCACAGACGTACGCACCCCCGGGGTGGGGCGCGTCGTCGATCCGCAATCGAGCGACCGAAGGGACGATCTCTTTCGGTTCGCCCTCTCGCCGAGTAAACACGCGCGTAGTTCGCGCTATTATCTGTGCGCTTCGGGTGATGATCGCCGTGACCAGGCTGAGTACGGGTGGCGAGAATACCGTGTGAGGTCAGCGGTCCGGTCCGTGGAGAGGCCCCGAGGAAGCGGCGACGTCGAGGAGACCGAGTCACATACCGGTGAGGTTGCCCGAGTGTTATTTTGCGTTCAGCCACGGGAAAGCCGTCGGGTCGCGTTCGCGTTTCGTTGCCGATTCGCGTTAGTGCCGTTTTAGTGAATTTTGGTGTCCGCTCGCCGTGCACGGCGCAGCAATTAATTGGTGATCTCGCGGTAGCGATCGGCATCGAGCGCGGAGGGCCCCCTTGGCGATCGCGCGAGCTTGTGTGGGCGGATTAGGGCATCGCGGATTCGCGTCGCGGAACGACCCCCTTGGAGATCGTGATCGCGGGCGTGTGCGGAGACCTTCGGCGGGGCCGAAGGGCGAGATATCGCGTTCGCGCGGACGGCATCTGGGAGTGGCCGCGTATTAGACTCGTATGTGGCGTACGTTCTCGGGTTCGCGTTGAGTGTGGCGAAAACACGTATCTGCTCGCGTACCGTGTGAAGTCCGGCGTCCTAACGACCGACTTTGAGTGCGCGTTGAGTGTGGCGTAAAAACGTATCTGCTCGCGTTCCGTTAGAGTTCGATCCTTTTTGGCGTTTTCGATTGCGTAGTGCCGTCCCGAGTCGTGCCCGCGTTCGCGCTCGCGCCTCCGCCGCCGCGCCCCCGCGTGCGAGTCACGTCGCGCCCGCGTACCGCGTGTTTTTGCATGTTGTTCGCTGCGTATTATTTCCGTGCCGCGTTCTGAGGATATTATTCGCGACGCTACCCCATCGTATTACTTGCGATATCGTTTCGCGATATTATGTTGCGTTATTCGTCGTGATATTATCTCGCGTTATTACTTGTGATTAGTTGGCGTTATTAGTCGCTGTAGTATTTCGCGTTATTATTTGCGTTATTATTTTGCGTTACTTATTTGTGTTATTATTTTGCGTTAGTAGTTGTGATTATTCGACGTTGTTGTTTGCGATCGTATTTCGCGATCTTCTTTCGTGTTATTATTTGCGATCTTTCTTCGCGTTATTATTTGCGATATTCTTCCGCGTTACTGTTTATATCGTCTCTCTAGTATCTGGTGTCTCTCGCTGCTGCGTATTTGTTTTGCGCCATTATTCGCGTTCGATACTCTTGTGTATTAGATTCGCTTTCGAATATTATCTCGCGTTCTTTGTATTATTTCCAATATTATTGTGTTATTGTTCGCGACATTATTTATTATTATTATTGGCGATCTTAATGGCGATGATTATTAATTGCGATATTAACGATATTATGTTTGCGTTGTTTGCTACCGCGTATTAGTTTTGCGTTATTACTCGCGTCGATAGTCGTATTAGATTGGCGTCGGATATTACTCAGGGGTATTGTTTGAGTCGGAATATTAACTTGGCGTTACCATGGTCTATCCTTTGCGGTATTTCGACTGTCGTTCGCGTTACCCCGAATATTTTCTCGCGTTATTGTAAGTTACGAAATATTTTGCTGATTTGCGTGCCCTATTGCGCCCGTAATTGCGTCGCGCGTGCGAAGAGCTCACGCCGAAACGGCGCAAAAACCACTGACGACAGAACAGACCAAAGTAGGCCGGAGTTGAACCTCCGAGTCTAATTAATAGAATTATTGCGAGCCCAACTTGATTATCTGTTTCTGGGGCGAGGTGTAACCTCGCAAGATTACGCTGTCGCGCTCCGTTTGGCGCACGCAGAAAATTATACTTTCTCGTCGACATTTGTGGCTTTATTGTTTATAATATTTACAGAATCATGTTTTGATTGCGAGACGTATCGCGAATGTTATTTGGATCTCATTGTTTAGTTCTTTGTTTGTTCCGTAACGATCCAGAGATCCTTATAATTTAGTCACTCAACCGTTTTATAAATTCCAATATATTTTCCGTCTGATCTTACGTTACTCGTTGTCGCGTATTATTCATCGCGTACGCTCGCGCTTGATATTACTTCGCGTCCTTCTTTAGTTTTTGTAAACGAACTTGATTACAGTTCGATAGGCGGGGGCGATTGCCTCATTTAACGTTGTTATTATTCCTCGGATCAATTTAACTATTATTATTAAAATTACATTCATTAAACAACTGTTTCCACCCTTTTCATTATCCGATACTAGCAATAAACTATCAGTTATTCTATTATATTCTACTGTGTAACGAATTAATTGGGCCGTTATCCCGTCGTCCTCTTAAGCTGCCCTGCCTTGCCCTGCCCCTCTACCGTTAGGTTGAGCTGGTCGGCCTTCGCACGAATAATTTAGTTGGAGCTTTCGAGAATCATTATTTGCATTTTGACGAATTTGGCGAATTAAAGCATTCGAGTTGTCGTGATAAAGTATTTGAGGATCGTTGTATTTAGTGGACGCGCTCTGCCGCGTCTGGCGCCCAATAATTTGTTTCGCGAGTCAAGGATTTCGTGCGAGGGACCCATTCGAGAGGCCTGACACCTGACTCTCTACCGTCCCCTTTTGATCCGGCTTGCGCCCGCGTGCAAAAAGCCGTGACAATATATATATATATATATATATATATATATATATATATATATATGAGATCGATGCCAGCGGTCGAGATCGCCACGAGTTTCACTGTAATGATGGACGAGGTTATTGTGTGGTAATAATAATTTTAATAATATATACCTATATAATATTTATATACTTTATTTTATTTTTGGGGGTGACGAATGAGGTTTTAGTTAGTGTGGTAATAATGATTATTTTATAATTTATTTCATTAATTCTATATTGAACGTGTTGTGATTGATCTTGGCGGTAATGATAATTTTAATCGTTTATTAAGGACAAGGGAAATCGGATGTGATCAATTCCGCATTTCAATCGACCTATATACATATGGAGGGGTTAAAGCCATAGTGGTGTGTCAATTTTTTTGACCACTTTTTTTTTCTTTTCTTTCAACATATTTGCATGTGTAGACTGCATCTATGAACTCAACTCGATAAGTTAAAAAAAGTGACTTACACCACTATGGCTTTAACCCCTCCATATGTAGAATTGTAGAATACGTATTGGAAAGGAGCTTCTTTTATCAGTTTCAAAATGACATTCCGTAATGTGTAGGCACAAAGCTAAAGAAGATGAATAAGAGAGGACAAAGGAAAGGAAATAGAAGAAGAGGTAAGTCTTAAAATAATATTTGCAAATATATATATTGTACGTAACTCGTCGACGATAAAGATGGCAATAGCGTGTTTGTCGGTAATTTTTTAATTCTTCGTGTTTAAGGTAGTAAGTTATAAAGTTAAAGAAGACGAATAAAAAAGGAAAAAAAGAGGAAAGGAGAATTGAGAGAGAAAGAGAAAAGGGGTGATAGAGAATTAAAGAGAAAAAAAACCAAGAGGCAGAGAGGTAGAGAGAGGGAAGTAAGCCATATAATAAAATATTTGTATTGTGCGTAATTCATCGACAATGAAAACAGCGTGTTCGTCCATAACAATTTCTTTATTTTTTATGATTAAGGTTACTTAAAGCTGAAGAAAACGAACAAGAGAAAAAGAAGGAGAGGAAAAGAAAAGTCGAGAAAGAGAGAGAGAGAGAGAGAGAGAGAGAGAGAGAGAGAGAGGAGAGAGAGAGAGAGAGAGAGAGAGAGAGAAAGGAAAGAAGAAAAGAGATAGAAAAAAAGAGGTAAAGTCTCATAATAATAATAAATTTATATTTTATTTATATTATTTATATTAAATTTATATATATAGGTATATATCTATACATATATATATATATATATATATATATATATATATATATATATGTAAAATATACTGTAGGTAGTATTAAAACTGACATTATTATGTAATTGTATAATCTGATTTATCTTTTTCAACTATTACAAATTTTATCGTATATAACAATAACACATATTTTCATAGATACGCATATACGGAGAAAATTTTATATTAAGTTTTACTATGGTGCCGCACCAACTGCGGACCATCAAGGTGCACAAATTTAAATGCTGTAGTCGTATAGTAAAATTGCTATGGTCATAGCATTTAATGCTATAATTATAGCGTTAAATGCTATGGTTAAGATTTTTGTAACTTAATCATTATATTATCTGCCTCTGAAATCATCGCGGCGTCAGTGGATAAATCAAAGCTATCTATAGGTTACAGAATTATTAACAAGCTTAACAATATAGTCAGGGTCCAGAAAGATAAGAATTCCCATTTTGAAAACAACAACGTAATATATAAAATTTGCTGCAATAATTGTGATGCATCCTATGTGGGTCAGACCAAACGACAACTAAATACTAGATTGAGGGAACATAAATATAACGTCACTGTGGACCCGTCTAAACATTCAGTAGTCTCGGAACATATTACTTCACTCAAACATTCGTTTAATTAGGATGAAACACGAATTTTAGACCACGAATCCAATTATCAAAAAAGAATCATTTCCGAGATGATTCATATTAAGGAACAAACCAATGGAATTAACTTGAACAAGGATACTGAATCACTAGGCGAGGCCTACTTTGACATTTTAAGTGAGCTATCTAGCTATAAATATAAACATTGACTCTGCGGCATTAGCCATCCCATGTACACCTCGCATTCAGTAGCAGTACGTCCTCGCTCTAACAAACATAGAAGTGTAGCCATGCTTATCACAGCACAAGACTTGTTAACGCGACCACTTATGTAAGTCCATCCTTTATATTTTAAGAAAAAATACATAGAGTTCGATTATTTGAATATTTCCGACATACAGTTACCACTAAGGACAGTCGCGTTAATACGTTCTTAAACCAACATCGGTCACTTCCACCTAATCGGGACATACATCAATGGTTTCCGACGTTGAACATGACCGATATCAAGAAACAACTAAATTCTACAGAGGACTACTGGTTGGAATGCGAGGGTTGCACCAAATCGGCATCTCCACCAATTGCGACTCTGAGCGCTATTTATTGTAATCGGTAACATTTTTATTGTAACTATGCGCCCTGTGACAACGTTTGATTTTAATTTGAATTTGACTTTGACCTTGTTTTTACTGCGTGTCGTAATTGTTCACCGGCGATGACTATACTTTTCAATGTTTTCAATGTGAACTCCAGCAGTTATTATTTTTAATTTTATACTTTTATTTTTGTAATATCAAATATATTATGCCCTGAGGATGACCAAGTAAGGTCGAAACGTTGGCTTGATGATTAAAATTTAAAATTTATACTTAGTATTTTATTAACATTCTAATATTGCTCGAAATATCGGCCGTGGTATTACTTAGCTTAATCATGATAATCTAATGATCAATTCAATTTTTAAAATATGATTTCTGATTAATTAAAATTATTATATTGAAATATGTATGTATTTAATGTATCTATGTAAACATATACAATTATATTAACAATTAAAAACTGTATAATAAAAATTTCTTGATTTTTTCTATTTTAATAATATAATTTTAACTGAATTAACTAGGATTGCTGATTATGATTTATTGTTAAACATGTTTTTATTAAACAGCTTTCTTTTTGATAGGATATATGGCGTGCCCGATTTTCTGCCATTACGGAGAAAGATATAAAATCTGCTTTGGCTAATCTGATAAAGCCTAATGAAAATAAGGCCAAGAGCGTTGATGCACGTCAGGAGTTGGATTTGCGAATAGGCTGTGCATTTACAAGATATAAAAAAAAATTTCTTCATGTATGGCACAACTGTCTTTGCATTGCATTGTGTTGCATTATGAAATTTGAATGATACATGATACATGAGGATATGAATATCAAATATGTTATACTTTTAGGGTAAATATGGAGATTTAGATGTATCCCTTATTTCTTATGGTCTGTGCCAAACGCCAACGTTAGGATTCTGTGTACAGTGACATGACAAAATTCAAACCTTTAAACCAGATTCATATTGGGTATTACAAGTATGTAACTAAAACATTTTAATTTCAGATTCTCTAATCTTTTATTTGGATTGTCTACATATAACGATGATATATGATATTTTTCATCATTTTTAGCTAACTGTCAAGTCTTCCGATGGTCAAAATACAGTATTAAGTTGGAGTCGTGTTACTTCTTTTGACAAAGAAGTTGCAAACATGTTTTTAAGCCATGTTAAAAAACACGATCAAAGAAGAAAGGCCATGAAAGGCCATGATGCAGGTCATCATCCGCCTATAACACCTATGAAACATGCAACCAAAAATGAACTCGATGGTGATTCATGGAGACTGTACGATTATATAACGCGACATTTTATCGCTACGGTATGTTCAAAATATCAAAATATTTGTAAAACTTTGAAGCAATAGTTTTTACTTGAATTATATTTTTTTTTTCTTTCCCTCTCTCTCTCTCTCTCTTTCTCTCTCTCTCTCTCTCTCTCTCTCTCTCTCTCTCTTCTTATTTTGAATCATAGCTGGCACGGGATTGTAGGTATTTGAGTACTACGGTAAAGTTTGAAATAGGCATGGAAATATTTATAGCTACTGGTCACAGCCTGTTAAGTCCTGGCTACACAAATATTCTTACTTGATAAGCACTTGGCAGTAGTGATACCCTGCAAAAATTTACACCCAACGAGATAGTAAATATACAAGAGGAAAAAGATATTGTTATTACTCGTACACATACATCGTACTTATTTACTTATCTTGATTTCTTTGGCCATGCCTTTAAAAATAGAATATCAAGCAATGACGTGTACAGAATGTCTTGTTTTCTTATTACAGGCAAAATTAGTCGAATGTTATACACAGCCTTCGGATTATTTAAGAGAGGCAGAATTAATATCTCTCATGGAAAAACACGGTATTGGGACAGACCCTTCGATCCCAATAACATCTGCATTAGAAATTATGTCACTGTTGCAGTAGGCAGAAAATTAATATTTACTTCTCTTGGTACTGTTTTGGTTCATGGATACCAGAAGGAATTTTGGTTTTAATTCGTCGACATGAATACAATGTCTCTTTTATAAAATATATACATGTGTATTGTGTATCCTCTTTTCGTTAGATAGATCTTGAATTAGTTTTGTCCACAATGAGATCTGCAGTCGAAGAACAACTAAACCTAATAGCATTAGGTCGAGCTGATTTTTATGCAGTATTACAACATACCGTAGAAATTTTCAAACAGAATTTATATTATTTTGTATAAAGTATAGCAGCTATAGATGAGTTGTTCGAAGTTTCGTTCTCGCCGCTATTAGCATCCGGCAAAGCATACTCGAGATATACAAATAATCATAACGAGTCAGTTGCGTTGATCTTTCGCTGACTTCGTATAAGCGCTCTACATATTTATTCACTCTTCTCTTTCGATTTCTCATCATGCATATATATGTTACAGATGTGGCAAATGTCGTTGATATATGAAATACATAGAAACTAAGCCGTCTAGAATGCATTGTGCACATTGTAACGAAACTTACAATTTACCACAAAATGGAAACACACAAATATACAAAGAATTAAAGTATCCATTGGACGACTTTGAATTACTTTCATGGTCGACTGGTACACGAGGAAAAAGTTATACATTTTACTCATATTGTTATAATAATCCACCGTTCAGGTATGTCAGAAATATGGAAATTGGATTATTGTATATCAAAAGGAGGACTAAATGAAGAATTCTCAAATTTAGGGATATAATAAAAGGAATGAGCGGTTGCAATTCATGCACGCATCCGACATGCCTGCACGGCATGAATTCAAATAGCTTATCTAGCTGTTTGGAATGCGATCTAGGTATACTAGACAACCAGAAAGAAACGGTCCTCATTGAATTAATGGTGTGTTGCATAAAACAAGCTGCTACGGGCGAAGCACCGGTTGGTCGTGTATCTACTCGAAAAATTTTGTCAGCGAAAGAACTTAAACAAGTTCACAATGATAAGCAAAAATTGACAGAACACTTAATTCAAACGTTACCACTGTTACTCAATAAGTACAGGGCAGATCCTGAAAAATTGGCGAATTTACTCGCAATCCCGCAATATTTCGATTTGGATATTTACACAAATCTAGACAAGAAATGAATTTAGACTCTCTTTTAAGTAAGATTTATTTACACAATTAAATTTGTTTTTTATTTTCTTTAATGTATGTAGATAATAATAATTGTTATCAGATTATTTTAAAATATTAATTTTAAAATAACTGTATTTAAGTATTTTTTAAGAATAGAATATAAATTATTTAAAATAATTATTTATATACTATGTAATATATAAAGATTTTTAATATAACAGAATTGATATTTTTATGAAACAACTGGCCAAAATAAATTAAACACGATGTTTCAACCATTGGTTTTAGTTCTTATCGTTATCGAGTGTATGTTAAATATAATGTTACATATTAGTCTTACAAATAATTTTTTAGAAATTACAAATTATTTTTCAAAAATTTTAAAAGCTGAAGTTTTTAAATAAGAAACAGAAATTATTGAGTACTTGATTAGGATGTATGACCGAATAATGAGAACTACATAGTTTCTCCCTGTTTAATTTTAATTATTTTTATTAATTTTAATTAATAAAGTTGGACAAATAGATTTTTTTTCATAAAAATATATATTTTGTTAATTTTTTATTGCCTACGGAAAAAGAAGAAAAAAACAGAGAGAAAGAGGTAAAAGTATATAACAGATACGTATATTTTTTATGGACTCTGAAGTATATTTAGATATTAAAACAATCCCTCAAAAGAAATTTTATATATTTGATTACGAATAATTATTTCTGAAATTGTAAGGTTTTAAAATTTTTTAATGTTCTATCTTTGTGGAAATAATATTGAAGGGTATGGATATGTTAAAAAATGTAATATTTTTAAAATTTCTAAATACATGATTACAAAAAACATTTAATATCGGAAAATATTTATCTAAAATATTTTTTTATATTATACTTGGTTTTCTGAGATATTCAATTTACTTATAATCAAATATTTGAATAGGTATAGAAAAAAATGCTTCCTGTTCATCATCTGCTAGAGATGTGTTTTTGTTAAAAGTGTGTTAGATGCAAGTAATTTCTATTTTACTTAAATTTTTTATAGTTTTTGTATTACAACATAGTCATTTACTCCTGACAGTCACAATCGTCAGGACACTTAGACCAAGATTCCGGTCCTTTTATCAAAACGCTTAAATTTAAGCAATTTGTATCTCATCGTGTTTGAATAGTCATTTACTTTTAATTTAAATACGAATTGCATCTATAAAAACCAATTTTTCTTATAACTTTTAATATTTCTTATAATTTAGCCTTTTAATGCAATATATCCAAACTTTTTGGCTGGCAGTGCACATATACGTATGTATACATATATGTACGTGTGTTCTTAACGTTTGACATTTGATAACTGTACATACGTAATACGTAATACGTATGTACAGTTATCAAATGTTAAACGTTAAGAATTAAACGTAAGAAAAGTGGAAAATTCCCATATAGCATAAAATATTTTTTTAGTTTTAAAAAATATTTTTAGAATGTTTCTATATCCGCAAGATTATGTAAAAAATTTTTTAAAAATGTTTTATACATTTAAAATTTTAAACATTTTATTTTTTAAAGCAATATTTCTACGCAAACAAACTACATTTGTATGCAATCTTTTAAAAATATTTTTTTGACATGATCTGGCGGACACAGAAACATTCTAAAATTATTTTTGTGAATTATTTTAAACTTTCCAAAAAATATCTTTAAAATATTTTAAAATTATTTTGTGCTGTAGAGGTTAGGCGCAAGATGTCAAGTAAATATAAATGGAACTAATACATACACACCAGTAATTTAAAAAGTCACAAGACTAAAAAGACTAAAGGAGAGATATTAGAAATAAGAAATTACAGAGAATAAAATTAAAGGAATATAACAAAACGATGGAATAAAACTTTATATGTAACAAACACAGATGGAATTATCCTGTATGGATAAATTATTGAAAAAAACATTGCAGATATACTGATTGAGAATATACAGAAAGAAGAAAAAAGAGATTATAATGCAAGAACAGGAGAAAAAAACAAATAGCAGCGTACAGAAAAAAGGAAGAAGTAAAAAAAGCTCATTAGATAATAAAATGGTAAATAGAAAGAAAAGAAAATTATATGATAAATAGGATAAAAGAAAGAGGATGGATATTCTTAAATAGAAGCTTTAAAAATTAAGGAGGATGGACATATAGATTGGAGAAACACAGTCATTGATAATAGATTATGTAATAACAAATAAGAAAATGGCAAGAAAGTTAAGATAAAGAAAAGAATAGAACAGATCTCTGATAGAAATATTTTGCTGAAAGTACTATGAAATCGATGAAAAGTGAAATAAAAGTTATTGAAAAATACTGAATATATATTAAAATAAATCATAATTTTCCTTATGAAATTTAATGTAATACTGTGAAATATAAAGAAAATTAAATTATATTGTTGAAAAGTAAATAAAATCTTTTGAAATATTAAAAGTCATGAAATTTATTGAATTTAACTGAAAATTACTTACTTTTCAAAATAAAGAATTGCCGAAATATTGATGAAAAGTAATTTGTGAAAGTATGAAAAAGTCTTACAATATTTTGCTGATTTTAACAGAAAATTTATGAAAAATTTTGATTTATAATAAATATTTTATGAATTATCCTGAAGATTACTATGTCTTTAATTTACTAAATCTTACCAAAATTTGATTTTGTATAATGTAGGGGAGACCCGGGCGAGACCGTCAGTTTTTTTTCGGTGCCGATTTTTAACAACAAAATAAATAATTTTAGTTAAATGTGGTATACGATTGTAAAGAGTGAACCTTTAGCTACAAAATTTATATAGAAAATTTTTGTCCACGGCACTTTGTTTAACCGGTATAGAGCAAAAACGACAACGGTGGAAAAATTGAGATCTCAAAAATGGCAGGGTGGAATCGTCACCCCCTCAGGGCGGATCCGTCACACTGCATTTTCAATACTAATACGTATAGCTGATCCTGAAACATGATAGGTTACATTTTATAATTGTTTTTTAAGAAAAAATATAAAAATTTATTTTTTAACATTTTTATGCAAAACATTATTAAAAAATAATTGTTAATAATAAATAATAATAATTGTTAATAATTGTTAATAATTGTTAATAATTGTTAATAATTGTTAATAATAAATAATAATAATTGTTAATAATTGTTAATAATTGTTAATAATAATTGTTAATAATAATTGTTAATAATTGTTAATAATTGTTAATAATTGTTAATAATTGTTAATCGTTGTTCTTCTTCAACCAGTTGTTTAACGTGGTTCTCCGGACATCGAATTGTTTTGCAGCTGCGTAAGTGCTTATTTTATCTTTTTTCACCGCAAGAACTGCCTACTTGAGTTTCTCCGTGTCGACGGGAGTCGTTTTGCGACGATACGTGCGTACCGTTATTTCCCTGCAATGTACCTACTAACAATGACGCACGTGCAACACAGGGAAACCTAACCTAAAATCGCCGTGAGCTGAAGTCGTGCGCCCGGCGCGCCACAGTGACGAGACTGCCGAATCCGCCCGCAGTGCTTACTGCCGAATTAGCCCTAAACACAAGTTTCAGGTTTGATCGCCCACGAAGTATTAGACATGAACGATAATGAAAAAACTACACTGGATTCGTGTTCAGCATGCATTACTCTTTATAATCACGTACCTGGAGATTTGGAGAGCAAATATTATTGCAGATATTACAAAATTTCCACGCGCAGAAAATTTCACTTTCACCTTCCGAAAACACGTTTGCCCTCGTAAAAATCATAACACGGCAGGTAACCTGCCGAAACTCCGTTGGTCACATGGGTACCATAAGACGCGTTTACAATGTTAATAGCGAGTTCGCACAATATACAGGTTCCGAGATATTTGATTTGACGATTTCACCCTCTGGACGGTCTCGCCCGGGTCTCTCCTACGTTACGTAAGAAGATAGGGAAAAGCATTGAACTATCGTTGAAAATTATTGAAAATTATTGAAAAATATTGAAAATTATTGCGCTGTCGAAATTTGATTCCTTCACTATATTTTTAACTGAACTGATGATGTTGTTAAATTGCACCTAATATAAAGTATAAATACGCGAAATATTAAAGAAATTAACATAACGGCGAATGCGAGTCAGGTGCGGTACGTGGTGCGCAAAATAAACTTAATATCACATATAATATAATTTTATTTTTTTTACGCGAAATATTGTAATAAGGGAAATGTGTCCAAAATGATCCCTCGAGGTAAAATAATCCCCACCGATTTTAACGAAAATAATAATGTTATCGCGCGGACATATTAAGAGACTTCTTCGGAGGAATAAGTATGTCAATCGAGTGTAATGGCGGATCGCGTTGACGCGCCGCCAAGTTTTAAAAAATATATATATATAATTCGCCAATATGATGTAAGGTAAGAGTGATTTTGATTACCGGGCAAAGTACATTTATGCATAATTATCATATTCTATTATTACTACTGTACTTCAGCACTATCTAAGTTTGTGTTTTCATAGTGATTTAAATGCCGCGCTTAAATGCTCCGCTTTAGGTTAGGTTTCAATATTGAAATGAAAAAATGTCATTTGGGGCAAAGTGATCTCTCCCATCATGTACAAAATTATCCCGGGATCATTTTACCTCAGCCTTTGTGTTATTTGTGCTAGATGAATATTCTTGTGACTTTTGTATTTCCAATCTTTTTGGTAAATAATTTTATCATTTCATCATTTTATAATTCTATATATTTTTATTTTATTTTATTTATTCTATTTTTTAAATAATTTTATAATTTTTTTTACTCGACATTCGTAGTTTTATCTAATGTTAAACATTTTAAATATAATTTTGTGTTTAAATTTCAATTACGTTAATTATAATAGGTTTTTTTAAATGTATTGACCTATTTTTGTGTAATGATCCCCAGGGATTATTTTGTCCATACCCTAGGGATCGTTTTGGACACTCCTGGTACCAAATAATCCCTTTACAAAATTTTTGTAAAATAACAAGTAACTATGTATCTAGCAGCAGTAATTAAAAACTCTGTTTAATTAATTGTAGTTAAACAACCACTAAACCAAAAACCATTAATGATTTAAACAGAGACACATTATTTTATACCATTTATTAATTTCTCCCTTGGGGATCATTTTGGATACATTTTCCCTACATTTTAAAATATAGAACTAATTTTATAATTAGATGTATAGATGCTTATTTTCAGTTTTTTAAAAATTAGAATGGATACTTTATTTACCCCAAAAAGGCCTTAAAGGGCGTTTTTAAAGAACGTTCCCAAACCTTTACAAGCTTAATCACCCCCTTAGTCCGGCCTGGCCATGTGCGACCCTATACATCCTATTCCCTCCCTCCCATCCACGGACCCTCTTTCCATCCCCTTTCCTTCCCCCCCCTCCTTCCTGTTCCCCAGTCCTTCCTCTGCTTTCTTCCCGCTTCCTCAGTTGGGACCCATTGCTCCCCTACATCCTTTTGCCTTCCTTCCAATTTCCGTCCCTCATCTTTCTTCCTCTTATCTCCTCTCCCTCAGCTTTCCTCTAAATTCCACTGCAGCCTCTCCCTGTCCAAGCTTCACTCCTTCCTTCCTATCGCCCTACATACAAAAAAACAGAACACATAAATTATTTCTTAGCCTGTTCTCTCCCTTTCTCCTCCTCTCCGCCCTTGATTCTTCCTCCTCCTCATTCTCTCTCCTCCACAGCCTCCTTCTCTTCTCCCTAACGAATCCATCGCCTCTTCCTTTCTACTCCCTCCTGCGTTCTGCTCTCTCACCCCTCTCTTCCTTGCCTCTCCTCATCTCTTTTCTCCAATCCTTCCTGGCCTCATCTCAAAATATATCCCTTCCATTTATCCACAGTCTGCTGCTCGTAGCCACCGCCGAGTTACCCTCCCTTCTTTCCTCTCTTGCCTTCTCTTCTATTCTCCATCTCCTATACCTCTCCTCTCCCGTTAGCTCCTCGTCCACTGTCACACCCCATCTCTTCTTTATCTTCCATCTCCTGTCGAACAGTTCTTTTTTGTCTTCCTCCTCCTCCATTTCTACTATCGCTATATCCTTCTTTCCTTTTCCTTTTATCTCCACCATTCCCTCCACTTTCACCTTTCTGTCCAACGCCATCTCTGCAATAGCTTCTATAAACTCTTTCCTTTCTGCTTGTCCTGTTCCTTCTACTCCACTCCACACCAAAGATTTTTTCCTCTTCGCGATTCTCTCACTCTCCTCTCTATCTTCCCTATGTACTCTCTCTCTTTCTCTTCTTTCTCTCTCGCTCCTCACTTTTTTCGCCCTTTTCTTCACCAATTCCCAAGCCCTTCTCCTCTCCCTGTCTTCCCCACTTCTCTTCTTTCCTCTCCATCCGAACTCCATTCCCTCCTTTCTTCCCTACGTGCCTTTCCATTTTCGCTCTCTCTTTCTCTAAGCTCCTTATCCCCTCCTAATCTCTTATATTACCTCCTCCTATCATTATCATCTTCCTATCCCTTCCTCTTTCCTTGTCCTCTCTTTCCCTGTCACCTCCCTCCTTTCTCTCCCTGATCTCCTCGCTCCCCTCGCTCTTCTCTTCTTTATTCCTCCAAGCCTCATCTCTCTACCTCTCCTCCTTCTGTCCTCCTCCTTCTTCATCATTCTTCTCTCCATCTCACTTTTACTCCTTCCTTTCATTCTCTCTGCCTTTTCATCTCCTCGTCCTCTCTTTATTTCCTCCTCCTCCCTAAGTCTCCTCGCTTTCTCACTCCTCTCTTCCTCCTCGCTCGCCACCTCCACCCACCAGCTCTCCCCTTCGCTGCTTTCCCCTTCATGTTTCTTCCTTTCTTCTCTTCTCTCCACGCTTGCATTGTCCTCCTGGATATTCCTCTCACATCCCGTGCTGCTTTTCCACTCCCCTCTTCCCCTTATCCTTCTCTCACTCTCTTCCTCTATCCATCTCATCACCTCCGCCTTACTTCCTTTTCCGCCATCTGTAAGCTTCCTCGAAACCTCACTTTTTTCGGTCCTGTCGCTCTTTCTTCTCTCCTCTCCTCTAATCTCGCACCTCCTCTCCTCTGCTTTTCCATCCTCCTCGCTCGAACTCTCCTCCCACCAATCTCTCATCCTATTTTCCTCTGCTACCTTCCTCCTTTCTTCCATCTTTCTCTCTCTTCTTTCCTCCCCGTCAGCGCTTTCTTCTGTCTCCCTCCTTTCCTTGCTCCTTCCTTCTTCCTTGTCTTTTCCTCTCTCTCTCTTTCCTCTTCCCCCCGTCTCCCCTCCACTCTCTCTACTGTCTCTACCTTACCTTCCCTTTCCAGCAGCCTTCGCATGCTTTCCCTCATTTCTCTCCCGTCCTCCTTTATCTCCTTCATCAATCTCTCGATTCGCTCCAACCTTTCTTCCATCCTTGCCGTCCTTGTTCTCATCTCTACTATTTCTTGCTTTGTTTCCTTCACTTCCCGTTCCAGTCCTCTCATCCCTCTCTTCACCTCCGCCATCCTGTCCTGTTGCCTTTTCTTCTCGCTGTTTTCACCTCTTTCACGCTCTCCCGCCGCTGCTCTCAGCAACTCACGCTCACGTCTTTTCCTCCTTTCTTCACTTGTCTCTGATTCCTTCTATTCCTTCCTCGCTCGTCTTCGGACCTCCTTTCGGTATCTTTCTTACTCTTTCTCTGACCTCTCCTCGCCGATCGCACCTTTTCTCACTCGTCTCTCTTCTCCCTATTACCCTTTTAGCTGCTCACTCGATCTCTCTCACGTGTCACTCGGTTAACCTCCTTCGCATTCACATCCATCCCAGCACATGCTGCCATCTTATCTCCGGCTATCACCGCGGTACCCCGGCAGCGCCGCCCCACTGTGCCTCACTGTTAGTGATCCTCAAGTAAGAGATTGGACATCGTCCCCGTCCGACATAATGTTCAGGACACCTATATGGCGCTCTTTTAAGAACATATTTAAATCAATTTAGTATTTATGTAGTTTAAACACACAAAAAATAAATTTAATTGAGAACTCTTATATGATTGTATTAATAGTTTTAAAAAATCTGATTTTTACAAAAATTTAAAAATAAACACGTTATAATTATGTGTTCAAACACTAGCGCGGAATATATACAACCACTATCAAAATTCTCTATCTTCCTATTTATATATATTTTAAATAAGAAGATAGAATTTAATAAATAATAATATTATTTTTGCATCCGACGTAGAAACATGTATGTACATGTTAAAAAGTAATTAAAGACAGAAAGCATTAGTTAGGTAATTATATCTGATATTTAATTAACCTATTAACCTACCTTTTAACCTATACTTCTTGTTTTTTAATGAAAAAGCCTTCTTTCTTACTTGCTATATGTATTATATTTGTAAAGCCTTGTGTTTACGATTCAAGAACTTGGTCCGAGATCTCAGACAGAGAAAGAATTGACCGATCGGAATTAAACAATTCGGCCAATTGACCAATGCGATTGGTCAATTCTTTCTCCGTTCGAGATCTCGGACCAAGTTCTTGGATCGTGGACACAAGGCTTTAGCATAAAGTTGATATAAATATTTTGTTAAATAATTATAATTGTAAGGTTTTGATTTAATAGTTCATAATTTTAATGAAATTAATTTATTATTTAAGTATATTTATGAATATTTAACAAGTAAAACTTAAATTTCCCTCGTAGTTGTCCTGAACAATGTGGCGGATCAAGGAACCAATCGAAAGTTGTTCACCCGGTGTCCAATCTCTAACTAAAGGATCTCTACCTCACTGTGCCTCATCCGCGCCCTCTCTACTCACCACACCTCGCGGGTAACGTCGTCGGTACCCCGGTCCCAGCCTTGCCATCCTCCTCTTTGTCGTGTGCCTGCATGCGCGCCCGCGATCTCCTCTCCGTGCTCCAGGGTCCATTTCTACAAGCTATTCCATCTCGTGTGCGCTCCACTTCACCGTAAGCTACTTACGCCTGCGTAGTACCTCACCACCGCCGCGTCAAATTCCTCCTCTCTCTTCTCCGTCCCCTCGTCACCTCCTGTCTTGTCCTAACCTCCAAATCTTCCTCACGTTACTTCCTCCGCATCTTTCGTCTCGTTTCACTTTTCCTGTCTCCTCCATTTCCTCACGTTCCGCAGCTGTTCCTTTAACACCTCCTCCATTCTCCACCAACCTGCTTCCTCTTCCTTTCCTCTAACTCCATTTCCCTTTGCCTTCCCTTTCGATCCACCTGTCCTCTCCCGACTTGCATTTTTCTCCTTAAAAAAAAAAGAAAATTACATTATATTAAAATTAAAAATTTCGCGAGATTAAGAAAATAAATTTATTAAAATTCCAAATGTCTGGTCGCATATGCTGTACGGACTGAATGTATAACATATAAAATGTAAAAAGTAAGAAAATAATTATAAATTTTAGACTGTTTTACTGTCTATGTTTACTACACACATACGTGCGCGTACATTATATGTATGCATGTACAAATATATATATATATATATCTTTTTGTTCATATGCGGTTTATTTTATAACTAAAGGAGTTTATAACTACAGAACATTATACAGAAACTAAAATCTATAATTTTTTTTTAAAAGTAAATATGTTTGTTTTGTAATGTTATCTATTTTATTTAATAAAACATGAAATAATGTAATGAATGCGACAAGTCAATAAATACGTTATATATAAAAAGATATACTCGTGTATACATTGCTACAGTAGTATGGCTGCGTTCTGATATTCACTGCCAGTACTACAAATCTATAGTGTACTTCACGTACACTATATATTTTCAGTACTGACAGTGAATATCAGAACGCAGCCTATATATATATTTATTGCACCTATTTTAATGAATGACAATGAATAGTGCTGAATAACCTTTTACTGAAACTTGATGAATACATAATTATATTTCATTGAAATTACCTAATAATAAATTCTGATTTACAATGATTTTTCTGAATTTTTATTGAATATTTACTGAAATGATAATAAAATGGGGTCAATTGAGAGAAATTTTCAAATACATTTCAGCAAAATTTTATTACATTTTAGCATAATTTCATTACATTTCAGTAAAATATTTCCATCAGGGATGAGTTGGACTATGTAATACTGTAAGTGGAATTGGGAGGAACGGAAAAGCAGGGAAAGAAAGGAAAAAGAGAGATAGAGAAATGAAAAAAATGTCTGGACAGAAGAGGAAATTAGGCCATAGCAAAGGAGAAAAGTTGTACACGCATACAAACAAAAATTACAGAGAGCTGAAAAGAACTGAATGAGTATAAGTAAAGATGAATTAGGTGAATTACGAAATTAAAGAAAAGATAATACCATGAAAACTAGGAAAGAGGAAATGTCATATTCAACCGTGGAAATAGAAAGAAACAGATAAGAAAAATTAAGAGTTAACTAGACAAAGATTAATAAAAAAAAATACATCAATCAATCAATTCAATTACGTTTATTGCCTTTCCCTTTCGGGTTCACAAGGCGTTTTTTTTTAAGGAAAACGATCCCAAAAACCTTTACATTCCATCACTGATCCCTTGGCCTGGCCATTTTACGACCTCACAATCTATTTCCCTTCCCTCTTTCTTCCTCCAGCCTCTTCTTTCTCATCCCTCCTTCTTTGTGCCCATCATTCCTCATTTCCATCTCCTGCAGCCGCTCTCTCTCCCTACTTCCTGTCTCAGCTCCTTCCCCCCTTCGACTCCACCCCTCAGCATCTGCGCTTTCCACCTTACCTACTCTCTCTCCTACTCTGACCAAAAAAAAGAAAACAGAATATTACAGTTTACTTTTTAAAGCTATCTTACCTTTTTCTCCATCTCTCCTTACTCTCCCTTCTCTCTCCTCTCTTTTTCTCCATTTATCCTTCTAATTCTCCCTTCTCTCTTACTTTCTCCTATTCTCTTTTCTTTCTCTCCGCCTCGCTCTCGTCAGAATCCATTAAAAGGCTCTCCTCCATCCTTCTCGTGATCTCGTCCTCCGTACTCCTCCTCGATCTGTTGCTTTCCTCCTCTTTCCGTTCTCTTCTCCTTTCTTTCTCCTCTCTTTCCTTAATTCTCGTCTCCACCGATTTATCCTCATCCATCTTAACTTTCAGCCTGTCTCCTTCCCTCCTCCTTGCATTCAGCACCTTCCACTTGTCCTCCTCGCTCCCCATCTTTGCCAGCACCGTTATCCATTCTCCTCTCTGCCCTATCACACATACCTCTCTCACCTCTGCCTTCACCTTTAGCCCTTCCGAAAATAACTCCTTCACCTTGGTCCAGTTCGACTCTTTTCCTTCCCATCTCTCTTTCTGAATCCTTATTATAATATTCCTTCTTCTTTTCTCGTCCTCATTCTTTTCGTACTCCTTATCCCACCATCTCCTTTTCTTTACCTTATCTTTCCTCTCCTCACTGTCCTTCCTCTTCCTTTTGCCCATGTTCTGCTCCATCCTACGCATCTTTCCCTTTAATTTCTCTACTTCCTCTTTTAGACTTCTTATTTCCTCATCCTTCTTTTTATTTTCCTCCTTGAAATCTTTCAGCAACTCCTGTACTCGTCCCCTTACCATCCTATCTATCTCCTCCTTTTCTATTACGAACTTTCCCTTAACCTCCATTCTTCTTTCCGCCGATTTCTTTTCTCCTTCCTTTAGGTTATTTGTAACAAAAATCGCCTACATTACTCTATACTCTACCTACCTAATTCACCAACGAACTTGCTTGCTTTCTTCTTCTCTCTATCTCCGCCATCCACTTCTCTCCATCACCCTTGCTGTTTAGCACTCTTCTTACTTTTTTGCTAATTCCCTCTGTCTCTTCCTCCTCCTCTCCTCTTGCGCACCGTTTTAGGACATGTTCCCATGACTCCGTCTCTGCTCCGCATAGTCTACAGCTTCTTTTCTCTAATGGTTCCCAGTACTTTCCTTCTCTCATCTCATTTCCCAGCTTAAATCTTGCTATCCTAATCATGGATCTCTCTTTCCCATTTTTCTCCAGATATTCTGGCTTTCCGATTCCTACTACTTCTATAAACTAAAAAAGAGGAAATGTCATATTCAACCGTGCAAATAGAAAAAAACAGAGACGAAAAAATTAAGAGTTAAGAAGACAAAGATTAATAAAAAGAAATACATACATTTGACAAAGGAAAAAACATAAAGTATGGTGAAAAATTATTATCAAGAGAAAGAAGAGGAAAAGATAAAATTAATAAAAACGGAGGTACATACATAAACCAAAAGAAAAGAGAGAGAATAGATGAGAATATAAAAATAGAAAATTTGAGTAATTTTCTCTGGGATAAATTAGAGAAGGCACATGGAAAAGATGGATAATGGACAAAGAAGACGAGAAAGATAGAGAAGATGGAAAAAAACAAAAGTAGAAGAGAGAATAAAAGAAAAAGTAATAGAACAATTAAAGAAATTAAAAATGAAGGGAATTGGGAGAGTACGAAATAGAAAGTGAGACATTGAGATGGCAAAGTAAGTAGAAAAAATATTTCTGAAGCTATTGTTACGTCCGGCGAGGGGCGTATTTATATAACATATGAATAAGATACACAAAAAAAAAGATAGGAAATTTACACCTTTACGATACCACGGTAAATGAAATTTGCAAACTGGGTATCTGAAATAAAAATTCTTGCACTTGTATAACTAAATTCATACACAAACATGAATTTTAATCACTGCTGTGAAATTTAATACACACAACATTAAATATTAAAAACCCGTTTAAGATTTTTGGAATACGCAAGGTAATAATACATATTTTCGATAAAAAAAGGAAAAATGAGAACATTTGTATATAAATTTATTTGTTGCAAACAAAGCATTGAAAATACAATACGACCTTGGATTTTAATTGCGGCGAGCTGAAAAATACGATGCACTCGAAATTGAATATTATGATATGCGTAATCTTACAATTGTTTTTTTTTTTTTTAATTGCAAAGCGCGAATGGAAACAAGAATTCATATATATTTCATGGTAAAATTCATAAAAATTATAAAACCTGTTGCTTAATTTTAAATATGCTTAAAGATTAAAATTTTCTTACAGGTATATAAGTTTTCAAACAGATGAGCATAATGATATTACTGCTCGATACTTTCATTTTCGAAATACCACTTCTTTAAATTTTCAACTTCGTATATGAATTTTCATATGCGGTATCTACATAAAAACTTCCTGCATTTTTATATTAATTTTAATACAGATTTTGTTTAACAGTGTAGCTCCCGGTATGCACGATCGGATACACAACTGAGAGAGAAAACCGGTGGTTTATATATTTAACGTAATTTTAAAATTACACATACGCTTCATTTCCGACACCGAACAATCCTCGGTGCCAAAATTGATAGCGCAATAGATAAACGGTAAAGAAATTAAAATGTAATTGGTTATTCGGCGAGAGCTACCCCTCGTTATCACAAAATCGTGAGAGAAAAATAAAAATAAAAACGGACGGTGAAGAATTACGGTGACCACTACATTCGGTGGCGAGACGCGATAACAATTAGGCACGATGACAAGGTAACGTGACAAGCGCTGCCTGGGCCGAGCGGAAGAACAGGCGGGCGCTTTCGCGACGGCATAATGGCGAGATTGTGACTTACGGGATTCCGTATATTCAAAGATTTGGTCGAGAGGTCGTTCGTTGTTTTCGGATGAGACTGCTACCTGCGAGTGGCTCGTGGTACGCACCTTCGGGCTGGTTGAACGAAGATCTCGCGGGGAGCTCGCACTGACTCGACTTGATAGAAATTTCACTGATTCTGATTTGGGAATGTACTCTAAGTTGTACATTTAAAATGGATTAGCGTGAAATTAACTGTCGACAAATTCGCAGCACAAGAAGCGCCCGCGTCTCGAGGCAGGGTCTTATATTGCCGAGCACGGTGCGGTACGAGGGCAGTGGTAGGGCCCACGGGCCGTGCGTATCAAGTGCCAGCGTCGCGAGGTGCAAAAATCTTCCTTTGTTTCTTATTGTTATAATTACGGATAAGTTCGGATAGGCGACTCAGTCGCTACGCAGGGTTGCATCTACTTACTAAATCTAGTCTATGATCCTAGGATCCTAGATCTATAGCGCGGGAGAAGGCGAGCGGTTAGCGTCAGTGCTGTCGCTGTTGTTGCCGATGCACATCTATTACTATTTGTGACAACAATTCGCGATTGATTCCAAATTCATTTATTGTAATTTGAAAGATTTTGCAATTAATTATTTCTAGCGGTTATTAGAAGCGAGGCGTATTCGCTGTGGGAAAGTGCTGATGACAGCATCCGTTTCAAGATAACCGGCTCGGGTGAGCGTGAGAGCGTCTGGCTCTCCGCGCGCCTTCTCAAAACCGCTGACAGTACGCGTTCCTTAATATTATTATCAATTTATTGGCAAGCCGTTAAAAAGTTATTAGCCATTGTCGCGAGGCGGCTGGCTTAGAGTTACGCTTGTTAATCTACGCTAAAGGATTAATACATCTACGACTACATAGCGGAGGCAGAACACAAACTTGCGAGATTAAAAAATAGTTATTTCTACTACTCTAATTTGTCGCTTCTACGTGTGGTTGTTGTACAAAAAAAGATTCATTGATTTATTGTTGTTACTACACGATTATCATTAACGTCAAAGACTACTACTATATTACCGCTATGACTACTATTACTGCACCTATTATTACTATTGCTACTGTTACTATTGCTCTACTATTACTACTATTATCATACTGCTGTTACTTATATAATTATTCTTACTATTTTATTACCATCGGCGTCGTACTATTAAAGAAGATACTGACAGAAGAGAGCAATCTGTAAGGACGGGAAAGAGTTAATAAATCTTAAAAAAAGAAGAGCAATGTTAAAAACTATATTTTTTATATTATACTTGGTTTTCTGAGATATTTAATTTAATTATAATCAAATATTTGATTAGGTATAGAAAAAAATGCTTCCTGTTCATCATCTGCTAGAGATGTATTTTTGTTAAAAGTGTGTTAGATTCAAGTAATTTCTATTTTACTTAAATTTTTTATAGTTTTTGTATTACAAAATAGTCATTTACTTTTAAGTTAAATACGAATTGCATCTATAAAAGCAAATTTTTCTTATAACTTATAATATTTTTTATAATTTAGCCTTTTAATGCAATATATCCAAACTTTTGGCTGGCAATACACATATACGTACATATATGTGTAGGGTCACGGTCAAAGTAGTTGCGACATTTTTTTTAAAAATAAGTTTAGAAAAATAAGTTATAGTTGTATTTTATAGTTATAGCTTTTTAAAAATAAGTTTAGTTTTTTAAGTGTTGCAACTACTCTGACCGCGACTGTACGTGTGTTCTTAACGTTTGACATTTGATAACTGTACATACGTAATACGTAATACGTATGTACAGTTATCAAATGTTAAACGTTAATAAAAGTGGAACATTCCCATATAGCATAAAATATTTCTTTAGTTTTAAAGAATATTTTTAGAATGTTTTTATATCCGCAAGATTATGTGAAAATTTTTTCAAAAATGTTTTATACATTAAAAATTTTAAACATTTTATTCTTTAAAGCAATATTTCTAAAATATTTTACAAATATAACTGATTGTGAGTACATTTGAATGCAATCTTTTAAAAATATTTTTTTGACATGATCTGGCAGACATAGAAACATTCTATAATTATTTTTGTGAATTATTTTAAATTTACCAAAAAATATCTTTAAAATATTTTGAAAATATTTTGAAAGTATTTTGTGCTGTAAAGGTTAGGCGCAAGATGTCAAGGAAATATAAATGGAACTAATACATACACACCAGTAAAAAGTCACAAGACTAAAAAGACTAAAGGAGAGATATTAGAAATAAAAAATTACAGAGAATAAAATTAAAAGAGTATAACAGAACGATGGAATAAAACTTTATATGTAACAAAAACAGATGGAATTTTCCTGTATGGATAAATTATTGAAAAAATATTGCAGATATACTGATTGTGAATATACAGAAAGAAGAAGAAAAAAATTATAATGCAAGAACAGGAAAAAAAAAAACAAATAGCAGCGTAAAGAAAGAAAGAAGAAGTAATAAAAAGATTACTAGATAATAAAATGGTAAATCGAAAGAAAAGAAAATAATATGATAAATAGGATAAAAGAAAGAGGATGGATATTCTTAAATAGAAGCTTTGAAAATTAAGGAAGATGGACATATAGAAGATGGATTGGAGAAACACAGTCATTGAAAATAGATTATGTAATAACAAATAAGAAAATGGCAAGAAAGTTAAGATAAAAGAAAAAAAAAGAACAAATGAGTTGGACGATGTGATACTGTAAGTGAAATTGGGAGGAACGGAAAAGCAGGGAAAGAAGGGAAAAGGAGAGATAGAGAAATGAAACAAAATGTCTGGACAGAAGAAGGAATTAGGCCATAGCAAAGGAGAGAAGTTTTACACACATACAAACAAAAATTACAAAGAGCTGAAAAGAAATGAATGAGTAAATAAAGATGAATTAGGTATATTACGAAATTAAGGAAAAGATAATACCATGGAAACTAAAAAAGAAAAAATGTCATATTCAACCGTGCAAATAGAAAAAAACAGAGACGAAAAAATTAAGAGTTAACTAGACAAAAATTAATTTAAAAAAATACATACATTTGACAAAGGAAAAAACATAAAGTATGGTGAAAAATTATTATCAAGGAAAAGAAGATGAAAAGATAAAATTAATAAAAACGGAGGTACATATATAAATCAAAAGAAAAGAGAGAGAATAGATGAGAATATAAAAATAGAAAATTTGAGTAATTTTCTCTGGGATAAATTAGAAAAGACACATGGAAAAGATGGATAATGGACAAAGAAGACGAGAAAGATAGAGAAGATGAAAAAAAAACAAAAGTAGAAGAGAGAATAAAAGAAAAAGTAATAGAACAATTAAAGAAATTAAAAATGAAGGGAATCGGGAGAGAACGAAATAGAAAGTGAGACATTGAGATGGCAAAGTATGTAGGAAAAATATTTTTGAAGCTATTAAAGAAGATACTGACAGAAGAGAGCAATCTGTAAGGACGGGAAAGAGTCAATAAATCTTAAAAAAAGAAGAGCAGTGTTAAAAACTATAGGAAAATAACACTAATAGATACAGCTTACGAGATATATGCAAGAATTTCAAATAAGAAATTATAAGAGAGAGTAGACGCCATGAGAAGTTGCAGGATGAATAATTTGATTTCAGAACAGGAATACTATGGATACAATAATAATAATGAGACTGGGCGGTGGTCCTCCAACGAAGACCTACTGGCGGCACGCAGACTGAGTCCATTGTGCCTCCCCGCTGCAATAACAGTCTCCCAGTTAGGGAAGACCTGTTTCCCTCCAAAAGCGGAGCAGGTCCTCCACCGGTAGCTGTCTTATCTGCTCGGGGTCCAGAAAGGATGAGCCGAGCGTAAGGAGTCGTTGCCTGGCGTATGCCGGACATTGACTAAGAATATGGAGACTTGTCTTCTCCTCTTCCCCACAAAGTCTACAGTCGGGTGTATTACTACAGCCCAACTTGTACATGTGGTAGTTCAGGACGCCATGACCTGTCAGCAGCTGCACTGCCAGCCTGGCGTCCTTTCTGCTCAGTGATCTAATGCTTCCTGCCAGACTCTCCCTGGGAGAATCTCCCAAAAGAGCCCTGGCCTGTCTGCATTTGCCCCTGGTTTCCTCTCTCCAGCTACCAAGATGCTGGTTCCGCAGCCAGCCCCGGATCTCCCTCCTGCCTAGGCTGAAGGGGACCCCAACGGCCGGCTCCGGTCCCAGCAGTCTTGTTTCCGATCCGGCTCTAGCGAGCTGGTCGGCGATTTCGTTACCTTTGATCCCCGAATGACCGGGAACCCACATTAAGGTGACACTATTGTTCTTCGCCAGCTCCTCCAGGGTGCAGCTACAGTCCCAGACAAGCCGTGAAGTAAATTTCGAAGCACAGAGGGCCTCAAGCGCCGCCCGGCTATCCGAACATATTCTGATACGCTCTCCCTTCCGCTTCCTCTCCAGTAAGGTTTGGGCACATCTCATAATGGCTACAGTCTCCGCTTGGAATACCGTAGCAAATTCACCGAGTGGGACACTTTCCTTAGTACCATCTCGGGGACAGTAGAGTCTCGCGCCAGAGCCAACGTCTGTTCTGGAGCCATCCGTAAACCAGATGTCCCCATTCCAGGCATTCAGCCCTTTCGGGTCTTTCCAATCTTCGCGCTCAGGGAAGCACACTCTGTACTTTCCTCTCAAAGACGCGGATTGCCGGCATTCTGTCCTGCCCCATTATGAAAACGGGGCCAGCCAGAACCGTTTCTGGAATTCTTGTGTGTTTAGCACCAGCTTTCCATTTCAACTCGCATTTCAGACGGTAGGCCGCGGCCGCCGCCGCAGCCACCACCACCTGGTGCAGTGGCTCAATGCCTAGTAGCACGCCCATCGCTGCCACCGGCGTGGTTCGCATCACCCCTAGGGCCCCTCTTAAAATCAGAGCCCTAACGTGCTCCAGAGCCATTCTGGCGGTATTTGTCTGCGTCCTGGGCCACCATACCACCGATGCATATAGAAGCCTGGGCCGGAGAATTGCCGTGTAGATCTAGTAGACCATCCTTGGTTTCAGACCCCATATCTGGCCGAAAGTTTGCCTACACGTCCAGAAGTAAGAGCAAATGCTCTTACAGCGATTCTCAAGGTGCTCCTTCCATGTCAGCTTCCTATCAAGGGTGACCCCCAGATATTTCACCGACTCGGTCGGAACAAGTCTTGTTCCCCCCAAAATAGGCCCTTCCACAGGGCCCACTTTGTACTTGCGTGTGAATACCACGAGCCCGGTCTTCAGTGGGTTCACCGATAGACCGGTCTTTCGGCACCACTCCTCTACCACCTCTAGAGCTGCCTGTGTCAGCTCCAGAAGCGTCTCCAGGAAGGGTCCTCGCACAAGGATAGCCAAATCATCGGCATATCCCTGCGTAAAGAAGCCCCTATCGTTTAATGTGCCGAGTAGCCGATCAGCTACCAGACACCACAAAAGCGCAGAAAGAACCCCCCCTTGTGACAGCCTCTCTCCACCCATCCGCTGACTCTCACCGATCCTGATGAGGTCGTTACTCGCCGTCCAAGCATACCCCTGATCCAATCAACGATCATCTCAGGGACAGCCCTCCGAGCGGCCTCTTCACACACTACTTCGTGAGGAGTGTTGTTGAACGCACCCTCCACATCCAAGAAGGTGCCCACCACAAAGCCCCGCTCCTCCAACTACCCCTCGATAAACGACACGACAGAGTGGAGGGCGGTCTCAATAGAGTAACTTGCGCGGTACGCATGCTGGTTCCTGTGCAACGGATGCCGTAGAAGAACAACGTCCCGCACGTAGACATCAACCAGCCTTTCTAACGTCTTAAGAAGAAAAGACGTAAGGCTGATTGGTCTAAAATCCTTGGCCAAGGTGTAACCTGTCCTACCCGCTTTCAGGATAAACACCACCCTTGCCAGTTTCCAAGCGCTGGGCGTGTATTTCAGCGCCAGACAGGCCCTTAAAGTCCGTGTAAGGGGCCCAATGATCTGCTCCAGCCCCTCCTGTAGAAGAGCCGTAAATATCCCATCCGGTCCCGCTGACTTGAAAAGCTTGAAGGCCATTACAGCCCATCTGACCCTGTCGGGTCTGACGATTTCGGCTGCAAGCGCCCAAAAATCTCCCCGCGCTCTCCGCAGAGCCGGAGTCCCCTGCCATGCATAGTCCTCCGACTCCTTCCGGAAGCCCGGGAAGCTTGTCTCCAGTAAGTGTGTCAGACACCGTTCCCCAGTCACCATCGTCACGTCAGCGAGACAAATGGTTTCCAGTGCTGCGTCCGGGTTCCTGGCCAAAACTCTGCATAGTCTAGAGGTCTCGGGCATGCCCTCCACTGACTCGCAGAATCTTTCCCAGCTCTTCCTTTTCGCCTTTACCACAGAGTCTCCGTAGTCTTTCTGAGCCCTTCTATGAAGGTCCCAGTTAGATCGGCGGCCCGTGTTCCTGGCCCTGTTCCATGAACGGCGGGCCGCATCCCTGAGGTCCAGCAACCTTGGACTCCACCAGGAGGTGCTCCTGGTGTTTCTAACTGTCCTTTCCGGACAGTTCTTCTCAAAGCTGCTTACCAGGGCTCTTTGCAGGTGGTCTACGAAGAGCTCTATCTCTTGTGCGGTCCCATGTCTTTTGGGAAAGTCCCTGAGACTGACTGATAGGTCCTCTCGGTAAGAGGCCCAATCAGTACTCTTGGGGTCCCTCACTCTATTCTCTTCAGACCTGGCTTTAGCCAGCCTAAAGGTAATTTGTCGGTGGTCTGACAAAGAAGGCTCATTCGAGACCCTCCAGTCAGCCACCTCTCAAACCATTTGCCTGGAGCAAATGGTGAAGTCAAGCACTTCCCTTCTCACAGTTGTGCAGAAGGTAGGTTCGTTTCCCTTGTTGAGAATTTCTAGGTCCGTGGCCGCCAGAAACTCCAACAGTCTCCTACCTCTCTCGTTGGTGTCTGTGCTTCCCCAGATCATGTGATGCGCATTTGCATCACATCCTAAGATCAGGGGAAGCCGAATCCTCTGGCAGTACTTTACCAGGCGAATCACCGGTTCGGGCGGCAGTGAACCTTCCTCCTCATGGGGGAAGTAGGCCGAACATACCACCAGCTTCTTTCTGAAGCCAGGCCCTTCGGTGACCTCTATCTCGACCGCTACTGTATCTCTGGAACAGAAATCAGGTATTAGTCGGGCCTCAACGCCCTTGAGCGCTATGCACGCTCTGGGTCGTTGCTCTAACGGGGCCTTAAACAACCTCCCGCATCCCGCCAAACCTCTGACACAACCTCGGACCAGCCAAGGTTCTTGTATCAGTGAGATGGCTGTGTGCATTCCAGCTTGGCGCCTGGCGAGAACAGCCGAGGCTCCTTTGCTGTGGTGCAAGTTGATTTGGGTGAAGACCACCCCGGTCGGGCCCATTTAAGATCCGGCCTTTGGGTTGAGCTCCCCCTTACCCGTTACTCCCCCTCCTTGGGACGTCCCTCCCACCTTGAAGGTGACTTGGTCCATCCCGAGATATGGCTTAAAATCCAGTGTCCTCAGTTTAAGGACACAGGACTCCGGGAGACCGAGAACCAAGTTCCTACCGTCGCCGGTAGCCCCTACGTTCTCGGCAAACACTCGCCAGCCCGCCGTGCAGAGCCCCGGGTTTTGCCGCTCGAGCCGCACGAGGGTCGCAGCCGGGTCCTCAGGAGGTCCCGGGACCCAAACCACGGCCCTGCACTGCTTCTGCAGCACCTCCGGGCCCACCACTTTGAGCCTGGCGCCTTCCCACGGCACGATGACGCCGATCCGGTCTTCTAACCATTTCCGCGCCACCGCGTCCGCGCATCTCACAATCGCCGCGCCCGTCTTCAGATGGGTGTTGCGGAATCTGGGCACAGGACCCTCCTGGATCCCGTCGATCTCTTTGGAGACCGCACCCCTCAGCAGCGCCAACCGCTCCGCCGTCAGCACCATTTCGGGGTAGCCCTCCGCCACAATCACCCTCGTCAGGGGGTCGGCGACGTCAGCATAAGCCCCAGTTCCCTGAGCCCTTTGCTTTTTCTTCGCCCCTTCTGTCGACGGAGGGGTCTCGTTGGAGCCCATCCGGCGTTTGCTGTTGAAGTGCTCCCGAGACCCCCCACTCGGCGTTTTGGGGGAAGCTGTGGAAGGTTCAGAGGTTGGAGGGAGACCAGCTTGCGCTCTCTCCCTCTCCCTCTTGGCCTTCCTCTTCATCGCGCCACTGCGGTTCCTCTTGGGAGAACCCGCAGTGTTCGCAGTCTTCTCAGATGGGGGGTTAGTGCTTTCCGGGCCCGTAAGAGCCCGTGCCGCCCCCACCACCACATCTGCATTCCTTCCGGAGTCCTCTGATGAGACCTCCATCGGGATGGTTTGAGAATTTTTGTTATTTTTGTTCTTCATCCTGTTTCCACGAGTAGCTAGGAAAAAGACAGTCCGCCCATGCAGAGCCCCGCATGCATGGGTAAGGCTAGATACTCTGGGGTTTCGCCCGGTTCCCCAGAGGCATCGTTTAAGACACTGCTCCCCAGTGCCACGCAGCCCTCGCCACGATAGCTTCCAGCTTAGCTTGGGGAGTTGGTCCATGGCGGCGGGCTTCCCCACCCCACGCAGGGTTTCACACCTGGAAGGTCGGTTATAACCGCCACTACCCGGGTGGTCCGCTCCACAGGCACGCGGGGGTTTAGGCCCGGGCCAGGGGCATTCCTCCCGGACGTCCTCCTATCCGCCACCTGGAGACGCGCCCAGTGGGCACTCAACTTGATGGGTATGGATGCAATATACACTACTAAAAAAAATATATATAGGGAACACTTTTCATACTCTAAAAATTAAGTTTTTTTAAAGAAACCGCTGAATCTCGGCAAAAAATCCTCGTAGACAAAAAGTTAAAAAAGCATTTTAAAGCTTACAAAGAAACCCACGGAGGTGTTTTTCACCGATTTTGATGAGCTTTTAATATGTTGTTGTCTAGACAAAAATAAGAGACTTATTTTTTTGTACGTGCCCATACGCATGTAACACTTCTTTAAAAGAAAATCGGTTTTTATTTTTCGGACCGATTATTTCCAAAACTATAAGAGATAAAAAAATTTTCCAAAATGGAAATTAATTGGCTTGAAAAGTACTTTAAACTAATAACAAAAAATTTTTTATTATGTGTGTATAGAGGCATTTGTAATTATTCATTAAAAATGGTTTACCGTAACATAACTTTATCTTATATGGTTGAATTTGTAAAAAAATAACCTTTCATTTAGTAATAAAAAATTTTTAAATGTTAAAAAAAATTTTTTAGTGGTGGAGGTATGTTCAAAAATAAAAACAATAAAATTTTTTTTGATAATTATTTCAAAAAACTTTTGAAGCCATTTAATTCCCCTTTTGGAAAATTTTTCTATCTCTTATAGTTTTGCAGATATTCGGTCCAAAAGAGAAAAACCGATTTCTTTAAAGGGGTGTTACATGCGTATGGGCACGTATAAAAAAATACGTGTCTCTTATTTTCGTCTAGACAACAACATATTAAAAGCTTATCAAAATCGGAGGGGGACACCTCCGTGGGTTTCCTTGTTAGTTTTAACTTTAACGCGCTACAAGTGGTTAAAATACTTTTTGTCTTTCTTATACATTCTGTGCTAAAAAACACACTGTTTTGTTGATTCTTAAAATTTCGTATATTTGTGACATTGTAGCTCAATAAAAGAATTTATATCAACAAACTCGATTGAAATTCCATAAACTACATTGTGTCTACAAAACGTTTTTTAACTTTCCTACAATTTTTTTGACCAAGTTACACAATTTTAAAACTAAACCTGTACTTTCTAGAAATATTGTTGGTTTTTTAAATATATAAAACTACCGATTTTTTGCCGAGCTTCAACGGTTTGAAAAGAGCTTAATTTTTAATATACAAAAAGTGTCGTATTTTTTTTTAAATTAAGGTATGTGTTTAAGGTATGACCTACTACAATGTGAATAAAGAAATAAATAAGAGAAGAAAAATCTTTGTATTCCTTGTTAATCTTAAGGCTACGTTTAACAAAGTAGACAGAGGATAATTAGAAGAAATGTGTTAAAAATAACAGCTTAGATTATAGAAAAATAATGGAAACATATAAAAAAATAAAGAATAAAGTAAAGATATAAAAAATAGAAAAAAGAAAATTAGAAGAAAATTGAGAAAATGGAGAAGGGTGGGAAGGTGTAGGAATAGGCATAGGGAGAAGAGGCAAGTATATAGGAAATTATGTAAAAAAAAAGAAAAGAGAAAAGTTGATGGAAAAGTTGGATGGACGGAGAAAATAAAGGAAGTTAAAGAAAAGAGAAAAATATAGAGGTAATAAAGAGGGAAAGAAAAAGAAAGAAGAAAATAAATAAGAGATTAGAGATGGAAGAATAGGATAGGTATTTTAGAAGATTGTTGGAAGATAGGATATCTGGGCAATCTGGGAGAAAAGGACGAGAAAAATGTGATGTAGAAAAGGAGATATAAAGGAAGAAAATTAGGGACGTAGTAAGGAAATTAAAAGATGAAAAGCTATGAGCAAAAATGGAATTTCAAATAAAGTGTGGAAATACCGGGAAGAGGAAGTAGGAGATAGAAGAATGGATATGGAAGATATGTAATAGGGTTTGGAAAGGAGAAAAATGACTAAAAGAGAGTGGGAGAATGAGATCATATATGTATAGTACCGGTAGTAAAGTAAGGTGAGTGAAAAACGGTGGAGAATTATAGCTAAAGGAGTGACTTTGACGTAAATGACATGTAAGGTGTATGACCCAACAAAATTATTTTCAAATCAGTATCCAATCAAATTTTAAGAGAAGGAAGTAAGGACGTAAATTTAAAAGGAACGGATAAAGATAAAATTCAATGATAGGAAATAAACGAAAATAAGAGAATCAGAGAATACAAAATTGAATGAGAGAAAAAGAAAGAGTTGCCCGAAAATGAAGCATTGTGAGCGAGAACAAGTAAGAATAAAAAAGAATGAGAGAAGATAAAACAAAATGCAACTAAATTAGATAAATGATGTGGAACAGATGAGCATAAAGTAAACTAGGTAAAATTAACGGTGAAAGAACAAAACTGAGAGTAAATCAAAGAAGATAAAACAGAATCAGATAGAATGGAAAAAAACAAGGGAGTTTGAGAAAAAATAAAAAATATGAGTATGATTAATAAGGGTGAGAGAGAAGAGTGGAGGGCAGGGAGGAAGGAAGAAAGGCTTTTAGTAAGAATGAGAAGAAATGGCTATAAAATGTAGAAAGAGACAGAATTGGGAAGATAAGTTGTGAATTTAAGGGAATGGATGAGGATGAGATTAAATAATATAAGGAATAAACAAAAATGCGAGAAAATCAGTGAAGATGAAATATAATGACAGAAAAGAAAAGAAGGCAACGATCGAAAATGAGGCATTATGAGTGTCCGAATAGAGCAATTTGTAGATTAAACATATATCTGAAGCACTTTGAATATAACACATATATATATTTGTATCGATGTGTTTGGTAAAACACATCTCTTCAATAATTGCTTATATATGTAGCAACTATACCATTCGTGAATTATAGACAGTGATATACATGTAACGGGATATATATTAGGAATCATCCACAAATATATTTTAGATAATATTAACATCAAGTCTAACTGCCGCATGTAAATTTATTATCATCATTCGAGTCATTACACAAAGGAATTTCGACGGCTTCTCTCCTCGAGACATGTTCGAGAGAATTCTATCTCCAGAGGAGAAATTGTGTTTGCGTGCCTTTTTTCTCCTGTTTGTCGTTGGCTTGTCATGGATAAACTGTCGAAAGGACATGCTGCGAAGTTGACAACAACCAACGGCAGTCAGGACGATTAACGTACCGCGGAGCGCGCCAAGCGTGTGCGCCTCCATCACGTGACGCCTCATCCACCAACCCCGCGTCGGAAATTGGCATGGAGACGTAACGTAAGAAACTCCAGCCCAATGCAACGCGATTCTCACAGGTGACTGTCTAATTATTAAAAAGACAGCGTTTCCATTGGTCCGATGGATGAGACGTCACACCTGAGCCGAGCTTATAAATGAGTGTCGCGCGGTAATAAAACCTAATTGTTCGTTCTCGCTCGTAACCGATAACGTCGTCTCTCGCAAGTCGTAGTGAATCTGTAACGAAACCGTGATTAATCGAAAACCGTATTGTAAACTTTGAAATAATAAATGTTGAGTGATATTAAAATCAGACTTTCCGTCGTGATACCGAACTGATCTTCCTGCTCCTGACCAACCATCGCGCGCGTTCACACATTTTTTGGTCCTTCGAGCCGGATCCGCGTTCCGCGTCCGGGTACAGTGCTTGAGTGCGTGCTTCGGTCAGCTCCAGTAAACCTGCGAAGAAATCAATATGAGTCTCGACATGAATGCTCTCATCATGAGGCAACAAGAGTTGTTCACTCGCATATCCCGAGCAACTGAGAACACGAGAAAGCTGGGCAGATCCAATGTGTCTCCAGGCATCCTTGAGGCTCGTGTAAAAACGCTGGACTCCAGTTGGGAAAAATTTCAAGACCAACATGACGAACTCTGCATGCGATTCTCTGAAAACCTCGGTGAGACAGATTACTACAAGACAGATCTATACAAGACAACAGAGACTACTTACATTTTTCAACGAGGCACCCTGAAGGACTGGGCAACCACTCTGACGCAAGCGGTGGAGAGTGGCAATGCAGCAAACGCCTCGGCCAGAGAAGCCACTCCGCACAACCTCCTGCCGCGCATCAATCTGCCTGAGTTCTCTGGTGCCATTGAGGACTGGCTTTCCTTCCGAGACCTGTTCCTCTCCGTCGTCAATCGACATCCCACGACCACTGACGTTGAGAAGCTGCATTATCTACGAACATCCCTGAAAGGTGAAGCAGCAAAATTAGTGAAAGATCTACCGCTAACTCAAGGCAACTTCGAGCGAGCCTGGGCCACGCTCCGGGAGTTCTACGAAAATCAGCGAGTCTTGGTGCGTTCCAACTTCTCCGCCTTTACGTCTCTCGTCAAGATGAAGAGCGAATCTGCGACCGAGTTGCGACGGATCTTCCACGACATGACGAACACCGTAAATGCTCAGGAAAGCCTCGGGCGACCGATCGCCACACATGGCATGGATCTCTTTGTCCACATCGCGGTCGAGATGCTTGATCAGCAAACTCGGCGGGACTGGGAGACCACCATCCGGACCTCGTCGAAGCCTCCCGAGTACGACACCTTCCGAACCTTCGTCATCGAGAAGATTCGCTCGCTCGAGGCCCTCATGCCTGTCACTTCTAAGGGTGAGCCCAAGACCGGCCAAACCAAGGTCAGCGGCATACGATCCGCGAAGTCGAACCACGCCAGGACGACCTCTGGGCCTGGCAGCTGCGTGGTGTGCAAGGGCTCACACTCTCTGATGGGCTGTGGTGACTTCCGAGCAAAAACTCCGAGCGAGAGGAAGACCTTCATCGAGAGCAATAATCGTTGCTCTAACTGCTTAGGCAACCACCTAATTGCCAAGTGTCCGTCGACCAAGACGTGCATCCTCTGCAATGCGAAGCACCATTCGCTGCTCCATGACGCCACCTCCAAACCAGCGATCGTCGAGGCCAGCACACTCACGGCAGGGCAGCATGGCGACGATCGCAAGGCCATTCTGCTGGCCACCGCACGCCTCTCCATCACCGACCACCATGGTACCCAACACCCGGTGAGAGCCTTGATAGACCAGGGTTCAGAGGTCTCACTGATCTCCGAGACACTGACGCAACGTCTCAAGCTGCAGCGTTCCAGGTCGACCTTCGCCATCTTCGGCATCGGAGGGACTCGTTCCGGCCAGGCTCGAGGAAAGGTCACCCTGCAGCTAACCTCCAATGTGACTGGAGCAACCGTCACAGCGGTCGCCGTCGTTTTGCCGCACCTGTCGCTCTACCATGGCACAGGCCTGCGACAGATCGACTCTTGGCCACATCTCCTCAACCTTCAATTGGCGGATCCTCAGTTCTCGGCCACTGATCCTGTCGAGCTGTTGCTCGGAGCCGAGGTCTGCTCCGTCATCCTCGAGGAGGGCCTTCGAAAAGGCGATCCTGAAGCGCCCATTGCCCAGCGCACCGCCTTTGGCTGGATCATCTCCGGTGGCGCAACGGCAGCCTCACTGCACGGAACTTCCTCCTGCCAAGCCACCATCGACCACGAGCTCACCAGCCTGGTGCAAAAATTCTGGGAACAGGAAGAGGAGGCCGAGCCGGTCGCGGCCCTGACTCCTTCCGAGCAACAGTGCGAGGACCACTTTGTGCGAACTCACACCCGGCTACCGTCGGGACGGTACATGGTGCGTCTCCCGTGGACGGCCCCTCCAGCGGATCTGCACGAGACTCGTCATGCTGCACTGCACCTCCTCGCGTCCATGGAACGGAAGAGCGCCAGAGATCCCACATTTGGCAAGCTGTACCAGACCTTCCTGGAAGAATACGAGGACCTTGAGCACATGACGGCGGCAGCCGCTCCAAAGAAAGGTGAGCCAGTCGTTTACTTACCGCATCACGGTGTCCTCAAGGAGGCAAGTACCACCACCAAACTCCGCGTCGTTTTTAACGGGTCACAACGTGTGGCGACGGGCGAGACTCTCAATTCCTTCTTGCACGTGGGCGCGAATCTTGTGCCGCCGCTGGCCGACGTCCTGCAACGATGGCGTCGTCATTTCTTCGCGATGATAGCAGACATCGAAAAGATGTATCGTCAGGTGTTGGTGCATCCCGACGACCGTGACTATCAGCGTATCGTGTGGCGCCCGACCCCGACGAGGGAGCCGCTCGACTACCGAATGAACACGGTAACATACGGCATGGCAAGCTCGCCGTTCCTTGCCATAAGATCCACCAGGCAACTAGCCAAGGACGAGCGAGCTCGATATCCTCAGGGGGCGGCGGCCCTTGGGGACGACTGCTACGTGGATGATGTCGTCACCGGCGCGTCAACCCTCCGCGACGCGATCGTCCTTCAGACGCAACTTCGCGAGTTATGCATGGCGGGCGGATTCCCGCTCCGTAAGTGGGCCGCCAATAATGAGGACGTGCTCGACGGGATTCCTCACGCGCACCGGTTACACCAAACGTCACACGCGTGGGAGCTCGAGAGTCACTCTACTCTCGGCCTGCAATGGTTCACAGGCACGGACAGTTTCGCGTTCCGGATCAAGTCACGCGTCGTCACCACATTCACGAAGCGAACCGCACTAGCCGAAACCGCCCGACTGTTCGATCCGCTCGGATGGCTCGCTCCCGTCATAGCTCGCGCAAAGATCCTCATGCAATCCGCGTGGATGCAGAAACTCGAATGGGACACTCCACTTCCACCAGCCGACGCGCGCGTGTGGCATGAGCTCATCGCCGAGCTTCCCATCCTCGAGGTGGTGCGGATTCCCCGCTGGATCGGTGTCGGAGTGAGCGAGGCTTGGCTCGAACTCCACGGATTCGCCGACGCGTCGGAACGCGGCTTCGCGGCTGTAGTCTATCTCCGCGCAACAACCGCGTCCGAGGACACTCAGGTGCACCTCCTCGCTGCCAAAACGAGGGTGGCCCCGTTAAAACAAGTGTCACTCCCGCGCCTCGAACTCTCGGCCGCCGCCCTCCTCACTGATATCGCGCATCACGTTCAAGAGACATTGGAGCTGACGGATGCTGAAACTCACTTGTGGTCGGATTCCACGGTGACCCTCCACTGGATTCGTGGTCATCCCTCGCGGTGGAAGACGTACGTCGCGAATCGTGTATCTCACATACAACGGCGCCTCCCGGAAGCCCGATGGCACCATGTGCCGGGGAGTGAGAATCCCGCCGATTGTGCCTCGCGCGGCATTTCTCCGCGCGAACTTCTTGATCATCCTCTGTGGTGGAGCGGCCCTGATTGGCTCAAAATGCCTAAGTCCTCTTGGCCGAGCGAGCTCAGTGAGGACCTTGACGAGGACACCGGGGAGCAGAGAGTGTCCTGCAGCACCGCCATCGTGAAGGTGACCGAGCCCGAGTTGCTGAGTCGCTTCTCCGGGCTGCAGCGGCTTCTTCGAGTGACGGCGTGGTGCCTTCGCTGGCGCCACCCTCAAAAAACTGCACTCACTCCCGAGGAGGTCACTCGGGCACTTCACCACTGGCTCCGCACCGTCCAGCACTGCCACTACAATACCGAGATCACAACACTCAAGGGCACGAGAACTGTTCATCATCGCAGTCCGCTCGCCCCGCTGAATCCCTTCCTCGACGCTCACGGAATTCTCAGAGTCGGAGGCCGCCTGAAAACACTCCATACTTACCTTCGATGAACGCCACCCGACAATCATCCCGCCGACGTCGTGGCTCACTCGACTTATCGTGGATTCCTGCCATCGACGAACACTGCACGGCGGTGTTCAACTCACCCTCAGCACCGTCCGTCAGCAGTACTGGCTACCTCAAGGACGAGCCGTGGTGAAACAACTGCTGCATCGATGTGTCACATGTGCTCGTTGGCGGGCGGCAAATCCACAGCCGTCAATGGGCAATCTACCTGGCGCCCGAATCACACCCTCGCGGCCTTTTCTCCAAACTGGGCTGGATTATGCTGGACCAATCCAGCTTCGAACTTCAAAGGGCCGAGGTCACAAGGCATATAAGGCATTCATTGCCGTCTTTGTCTGCATGAGCACCCGAGCCGTGCATTTAGAAGTCGCGTCGGATTATTCCGCCGACGCCTTCCTTGCCGCATTCCGACGATTCACCTCACGCCGCGGCGTGTGCAGTGAGGTGTACAGCGATTGCGGCACCAACTTTGTGGGAGCCGACCGTCAGCTGCGAGACCTCTTCCGAGCCTCCACCTCCGACGGCCGTCGCATCGCGCACATCACTCTCGGACAGGGGACACGCTGGCACTTCAACCCCCCCGCCGCCCCTCACTTTGGAGGGCTATGGGAAGCCGCCGTGAAGTCGGCAAAGCACCATCTTCGGACAGTGATTGGCGAGACAAGGCTGACATTCGAGGAAATGTCCACCTTCCTCGCACAAGTGGAAGCCTGCCTCAATTCACGCCCACTGCAAGCAATGTCCGACGATCCCGACGATCTTACGGCACTGACTCCGGGCCACTTCCTCATCGGGAGCCCGCTCATCGCCATCCCGGAACCGGCCCTCGACGACACGGCGGTCACTCGGCTCGACCGATGGCAACACGTGCAGTTCATGCGAGACCACTTTTGGCAGCGATGGGCTCGCGAATATGTCCAGAGCCTAGCATCACGGCCAAAATGGTGGAAGACGAGCGTTGCACCGGAAATCGGGGCCTTGTGCCTCATTAAAAGCGAGACGACACCGCCTACGAGATGGCCCTTAGCACGCATCACCTCGTTGCATCCTGGCGACGATGGCATCGTCCGCGTTGTCACCGTCCGGACGGCGACGACAGAGGTTACGCGGCCACTCACAAAGATTGTTTTGCTTCCCGTATCAACCGCGGAAAACTAATCTATCACTAATCACGCACTCTGTTCACAGAATGAAACTTGTCACTTGTTTGCTTAAATCAGCTGATCCTGCATAGATCAACACACGGCATCGACTGACTACTGCGCATTCCCGGCCGCGCATTCCAACACGCGCGTCGACCGCGGCATCGAAGATCTCGATGGCCATCGATCGCAACTCACCCTGACCAGACATATGGGGCCATCACGCGAAATCAATCGTCACTACGTACCGAGGCGGGCGGGATGTCCGAATAGAGCAATTTGTAGATTAAACATATATCTGAAGCACTTTGAATATAACACATATATATATTTGTATCGATGTGTTTGGTAAAACACATCTCTTCAATAATTGCTTATATATGTAGCAACTATACCATTCGTGAATTATAGACAGTGATATACATGTAACGGGATATATATTAGGAATCATCCACAAATATATTTTAGATAATATTAACATCAAGTCTAACTGCCGCATGTAAATTTATTATCATCATTCGAGTCATTACACAAAGGAATTTCGACGGCTTCTCTCCTCGAGACATGTTCGAGAGAATTCTATCTCCAGAGGAGAAATTGTGTTTGCGTGCCTTTTTTCTCCTGTTTGTCGTTGGCTTGTCATGGATAAAGTCGAAAGGACATGCTGCGAAGTTGACAACAACCAACGGCAGTCAGGACGATTAACGTACCGCGGAGCGCGCCAAGCGTGTGCGCCTCCATCACGTGACGCCTCATCCACCAACCCCGCGTCGGAAATTGGCATGGAGACGTAACGTAAGAAACTCCAGCCCAATGCAACGCGATTCTCACAGGTGACTGTCTAATTATTAAAAAGACAGCGTTTCCATTGGTCCGATGGATGAGACGTCACACCTGAGCCGAGCTTATAAATGAGTGTCGCGCGGTAATAAAACCTAATTGTTCGTTCTCGCTCGTAACCGATAACGTCGTCTCTCGCAAGTCGTAGTGAATCTGTAACGAAACCGTGATTAATCGAAAACCGTATTGTAAACTTTGAAATAATAAATGTTGAGTGATATTAAAATCAGACTTTCCGTCGTGATACCGAACTGATCTTCCTGCTCCTGACCAACCATCGCGCGCGTTCACACAATGAGTGAGGACAAGTAAGAATAAAGAAGAATGAGAGAAAATAAAGCAGTATGCAACAAAATTAGAAAAATGATACAGAATGGATGCATGAGAATGAAAGAGACTAGATAATATAAATTTAGATTGCGTAAATTAATAGATAAATATTAATTAGATTTTATTTATACATATTGCAGTTTAAGTATTATTATTTTAACTATGATGCAGTATTTTTTACATTTTTGAAATTTAAAGAACTATGCATATTAGAAAAACTTGAAAAAGATATATATACAATATACTTACAATTAGTAATAAAAGGGAAAAACTTTATTTTTATTTACAAAAGTTGTTGAAAATGTCCACCGTTAATTAAAACACACGCTTATGTGATGATCGCATTATCAACAGCTGCGAAATTATAAGAAATGCGCCAGGAACCTATGAGCGTGTTATAGACAGACAGATGGAAGCGTGTGTTTTAGTTAACAGTGGACATTTCCAACAACTTGTGTAAATAAAAATAAAGTTCTTTTTTTTATGGCTTTCTATTTTTCTGAATCAGGTATTAGAGGAAAGTCTCCTATTATGAGCTAGGTTCCTAATATGAGATAACGGGGTTTCTTTTAAACCAATAGGCCCAGATAGGGCCTAATAGTTCAAAAAAACCCCTTTATCTCATATTAAGAATCCTATCTCATAATAGGGGACTTTTCTCTAATAATTAAATAAATCGTAACTCCTGCGGGATGCGCTTTTGGACGAACGTTTATGGGAACTTTCTTTATTCTTATGACGAGCCCAATCTAATCCCTGATTTCGAATAACTATTTCAGGACCATCCTGTACACAAGTACCTATTTAAAAAAGCTGAACTACTATTGCAACAATACATTTTTGAGATCTAATTAAGTTAAAAAGTACTGTGGTACTTTATTGTAAGCTAAATATTGAAAAAGTTATTAAGTTTTTCCTTAAAAATCTCAAAAAATATTAGGCAAATAAAAAAATGGTTCTAATAAAAGTTGTTTAAATTAATTAGTAGAAAAAATTGATGTAATAAACAATGCAGGTTTCTATTCAAATAATATCTATAATAAATAATGGAAGTATTTTTATTTAAAGAAATAAGGTTGAACTTGACCTGATCTTGACAACGCCATTCAAACTAATATTGCCATTAAATGCAGTTTTTTAAACTTTACTATTTTTAACCAAATTTTGAGAATTTTAATCGACGTAACTGGCAATCACGATATACGCGTTTTTTTAAGATTTGAAATTTATTATAAACTAATAAATTTTTCAAATCTTTTTCGTGTATTTCCAAGTACACGAATTTCCAACCTACTAAACTGCGTGCCAACCGATTTGTCAGACCTTAAAACACAGTTTCGTTGCAGAATTAAAAATCCCCTTCCCCCCTGATTGAAAGAAATTATTGCGAAAAATATTTCCTCAGCCAAATTTAAAATTTATAAAAAAAACGCGTATATCGTGATTGCCAGTTACGTCGATTAAAATTCTCAATTTGGTTAATAATCACTGGCGAAGTTAATGTGTTACTTATTTGTTTGAATTTACACCGTCGACTGAAAAATCGGTGTTCCATCTTATTATTATTACTCAGTCACCTTAATATGTATAATTGCGACAAATATTATCACAGCCTCAGTGGTCGAATTGGCACGACACCCGCACGGTATATGAGAGGTTCCAGGTTCAAACCCTGGCTGAGGTAATATTTTTCGCAATAATTTCTTTCAATCAGGGGGGAAGGGGATTTTTAATTCTCCAACGAAACAGTGTTTTAAAGTCTGGCAAATCGGTTGGCACGCAGTTTAGTAAGTCGAAAATTCGTGTACTTGGAAATATACGAAGAAGATTTGAAAAATTTATTAGTTTGTAATAAATTTCAAATCTTAAAAAAAACGCGTATATCGTGATTGCCAGTACGTCGATTAAAATTCTCAATTTGGTTAATAATCACTGGCGAAGTTAATGTGTTACTTATTCGTTTGAATTTACACCGTCGACTGAAAAATCGGTGTTCCATCTTATTATTATTACTTAGTCACCTTAATATGTATTATTGCGACAAATATTATCACAGCCTCAGTGGTCGAATTGGCACGACACCCGCACGGTATACGGGAGGTTCCACGTTCAAACCCTGGCTGAGGTAATATTTTTCGCAATAATTTCTTTCAATCAGGGGGGAAGGGGATTTTTAATTCTCCAACGAAACTGTGTTTTAAAGTCTGACAAATCGGTTGGCACGCAGTTTAGTAGGTTGAAAATTCGTGTACTTGGAAATACACGAAAAGGATTTGAAAAATTTATTAGTTTATAATAAATTTCAAATCTTAAAAGAAACGCGTATATCGTGATTGCCAGTTACGTCGATTAAAATTCTCAATTTCGTTAATAATCACTGGCAAAGTTAATGTGTTACTTATTTGTTTACGATTTTTGTCTGGAAAATTTTCTCCTGAGATCCATTGTTTAAAAGACATTCCACCGCTTTGGGTTATTTTGTATGTATGGTTGTGGTCAAAAAGGTTGTCCGACTTTTTTTCTAATTTTTGGAACGCACTCTGTCATGTGAAAGTTGATGGTCCCTGCTCACGGCCATAACCTAAAGTTTCGCAGTGACATATTATCGGAGCAGATGGACAATCTATACAAGGTGTCGGAATAGTTTAAAATACCAAAAGAAGTATAAGCACGTGTATTTTGACGCAAGGAACAAAGCCAGTCATAAAGAGGAAAGAAGAGAAGAGGAATATGAGCAGAGAATGGTAAGTAAAATGACCAGTGACCAATATTAGAAAAGAAATGTAAGAAATAATAATATACCCATATAAATATTTATATACCTATATAAATAACTTTAGACAAACAATTTTTATTAACAATTATCAATATGACAATAAAAAAATGCATAATTATGACAAAAAATATATAATTAAAATAAATAAATACAATAGCATATAATAAGTAATAACTATTGCAGTAATTGTTATGCACTTGAAGCAAAAGAAATGACATTGTATGCAGAATTATTTTAAAGAATTCTAGTATATTATACATATTAGGCACATCATATATAGTTTCAGGAGGAGAAGCGATGAGATTAAGCAAAAATGTTATGCAAGAAATTGTTGGTGCATTTTCCCTGGTATAGATGAGGCATTGAGCTATGCAGAAGTTATGAAGTAAATTTGCCATTTTTATATTTCTTATTTTTGTAAAACATTAATAGGATAATCTACCTTTCTAGTAAACTAAAATTGTAGATACATCTGAGATCTTCTATTCTCTATTTCCTTTTTTTTTATTTTAATTCCTTTACATGCTGGTTCTATGCTTGTAAAAGGAATTAACTTCTCTGTTGTGGTGTTTGATACTGCACCTACTGGGCACACATTGAGGCTACTATCGTTTCCACAAGTGGTTGAAAAAGGATTGGGAAAACTAATGCGTTTAAAAATGAAGATTAGTCTCTCTATCACACAAGTTAGAATTAATCCATGCTATTTTGAGTATTTTGCCTAAAATTAATACATATTAGGTATATCAAGTGTCCTCCCCGTATTATTTAAATTGAAAAAAGATTGTTCTTTTATAGATAAGTTCGTTGTTGGGATTAACGGATTTCAATGTAGATACATTCTCCAATAAGATGGAGGAAGTGCTTGCTGTCATTCGACAAGTTAACGAACAGTTTAGAAATCCCGATCAGACAACGTTTATATGTGTTTACATAGCAGAATTTTTGTCGCTTTATGAGACAGAACGACTTTACAAGAATTAACAAAATATGGTATTGATACCCATAATATTATAGTGAACCAACTGTTATTTTTGAAAGATGGAAATACTCCTTGTCGGCTGTGTCTTGCAAGGCATAAAATTCAAGATAAATATCTAGAGCAGGTAATTAACGTTGTATTTATAATTATGACTGAATAGCTGAATAATTATTAGAACGTATTAAATTTTTTATTTGTTACGTCAAAATGCAAATAAAAAGAAGTAGAAAAAACCATGTTTAATTTATCTTTCAAGAATTTTATCTTCTACTTCTTTTTATTTGCATTTTGACGTAACAAATAAAAAGTTTAATACGTTCTAATAATTATTAAATGCAAATAAAAAGAAGTAGAAGATAAAATTCTTGAAAGATAAATTAAACATGGTTTTTTTCTACTTCTTTTTATTTGCATTTTGACGTAACAAATAAAAAATTTAATACGTTCTAATAATTATTCAGCTATTCAGTCATAATTATAAATACAACGTTAATTACCTGCTCTAGATATTTATCTTGAATTTTATGCCTTGCAAGACACAGCCTTGTAAAGTCGTTCTGTCTCATAAAGCGACAAAAATTCTGCTATGTAAACACATATAAACGTTGTCTGATCGGGATTTCTGAACTGTTCGTTAACTTGTCGAATGACAGCAAGCATTTCCTCCATCTTATTGAAGAATGTATCTATATTGAAATCCGTTAATCCCAACAACGAACTTATCTATAAAAGAACAATCTTTTTTCAATTTAAATAATTCGGGGAGGACACTTGTTATACCTAATATGTATTAATTTTAGGAAAAATACTCAAAATAGCATGGATTAATTTTAACTTGTGTGATAAAGGGACCAATCTTCATTTTTAAACGCATTAGTTTTCCCAATCCTTTTTTAACCACTTGCGGAAACGATAGTAGCCTCAATGTGTGCCCAGTAGGTACAGTATCAAACACCACAACAGAGAAGTTCATTCCTTTTACAAGCCTAGAACCAGCATGTAAAGGAATTAAAATAAAAAAAAAAGGAAATAGAGAATAGAAGATCTCAGATGTATCTACAATTTTAGTTTACTAGAAAGGTAGATTATCCTATTAATGTTTTACAAAAATAAGAAATATAAAAATGGCAAATTTACTTCATAACTTCTGCATAGCTCATTGCCTCATCTATACCAGGGAATGCACCAACAATTTCTTGCATAACATTTTTGCTTAATCTCATCGCTTCTCCTCCTGAAACTATATATGATGTGCCTAATATGTATAATATACTAGAATTCTTTAAAATAGTTTTGCATACAATGTCATTTTTTTTGCTTCAAGTGCATAACAATTACTGCAATAGTTATTACTTATTATATGCTATTGTATTTATTTTAATTATATATTTTTTGTCATAATTATGCATTTTTTTATTGTCATATTGATAATTGTTAATAAAAATTGTTTGTCTAAAGTGATTTATATAGGTATATAAATATTTATATGGGTATATTATTATTTCTTACATTTCTTTTCTAATATTGGTCACTGGTCATTTTACTTACCATTCTCTGCTCATATTCCTCTTCTCTTTTTCCCTCTTTATGACTGGCTTTGTTCCTTGCGTCAAAATACACGTGCTTATACTTCTTTTGGTATTTTAAACTATTCCGACACCTTGTATAGATTGTCCATCTGCTCCGATAACATGTCACTGCGAAACTTTAGGTTATGGCCGTGAGCAGGGACCATCAACTTTCACATGACAGAGTGCATTCCAAAAATTAGAAAAAAAAGTCGGACAACCTTTTTGACCACGACCATACATACAGGGTTAGATTCAGAAACTATAAAATTTATACAAAAGTAAGAGAGGCGTCAAAAAGGTGGAAAAAAGAAAAAGAAAGATAGAGAGAGGGGATGGTAAGATGATGAGTGTAAAGCGGCAAAGGAGAGAATTAAAAGAGAATTGATAGACATAGGGAAAAAAGGCAAGTAGTTTTCTTTTCTTCACATAGTTTCTTATGTGAAGAAAAGAAAGAAAGAAAGGAGTTGAAAAGAAACGAGGGAAAACGGAGGAAATGAGTAAAACAAATGCAGAGGCAATGAACAGGGGAAGAAAACGGATAAATGAGGGATAAATGAGGATAAATGAGGATAAATGAGGATAAATGAGGGAATAGAGATTATTTCCGGGATAGGGGCTTAACGTTCATCGACCAGGACGGGGTCTTAAGGACCAGGTTGATGGAGCGCGGTGTCCCACAGGGGTCCGTATTGGGGCCCCTGTTGTGGATCATCGCTTATGACCTGGTCCTGCGGGCTGCTCTCCTCGCCGGCTGTTGGCTTTCCGGGTATGCGGACGACATATACCTGGGGGTCGGCGGGGAAACATGGGAGGAGACACTGAGGCTGGCCAACGCGGCGGCAGCGACAGTGGTGCGCGTAATTAGGGGACTGGGCCTCAGAGTGGCCCCGCAGAAGACGCAGGTCTCGTGGTTTTACGACCCTGCGCTGCGGGACCCACCGCCGGGGGGGCTCAGTCTCATCGTCGAGGGAGTCCGCGTCCCGATAGGCCTCCTGATGAATTACCTGGGGGTCTGGCTGGACGCAACTGGTGGCTTCGGCGAGCACGTTGCCCGTGCGACGCCCAAAGCCACGGGCATGGCCAACAGCCTAGCCAGGCTGCTGCCCAATTTGGGCGGGGCCAGCGGGCGCGTGCGTCGCCTCTTTGTGGGAGTTGTTCACTCTGTGTTGCTATACGGGGCGCCTGTTTGGGCGGAAAGGGTGGCGGAGAACGCTGCCCTTAGCAGGCGACTCGCGGCCGTCCAGCGATTGATCGCGACCAGGGCGGCCAGAGCGTACAGGACGGTCTCTCACATTGGGGCGACGGCCCTCGCCGGCATACCTCCGGTCGACCTCCTCGCCAGGTGTCAGGCGAGGACATATCGGAGGGTAAAGGCGATCGAGGCCGCGACGGGGAATATTACACCTCGGGCGAGGGCCTTGCTGAGGAGCCAAGAGAGGAAAACCCTTCTCCAGGAATGGACCGACAGGCTCCTAGACCCCAGGCTGACTTCTGGGAGAAGGGTGCGAGAAGCCGTTCAGCCAATTCTCAGGGAATGGGTGGAACGCAGAGGACGCGGACTATCGTTTCACGCGACACAGGTGCTTGCCGGGCATGGTTGCTTTGGTGAGTACTTGTGTCGCATCGGGAGAGAGCGCACCACACGCTGCTGCCACTGCCCGGAGGAGGTAGACACGGCGCAACACACCCTGGAATATTGTCCGGCGTGGAAGGGGGAGCGCCGTGTCCTTCGGGCAGCGATCGGGGAGGACCTCTCCCCTCTGGCCATCTTGTCAGGGGTGGTCGGAGCCAGGGGAGAGGACAAATGGAGAGCGTTCGCCTCCTTCTGTGGTAACGTTATGTCACGGAAGGCAGCCGAACGGATCAGGAGGGGGGAAGTGGATGCCCCTCCTGACAGCGAGGATGACGGCGGTGGTGGTGGCGGGCGGCCGCCGCCGCCGCCGCGACGACGACAAGGGCGGCGGGGTGATCAGCGTCGCCGCCCAACGCGCGCGGATGCCCCCCGTGCCACGGCCCGGAACAGGGCGGGGGGCGCGGCGGGCCCGAGGAGGCCGTCGCCGCCATTGACGCGGCGGCGCGCGTTGCGCCGTCGTGCGGGCGGCGGCGGCAGTAGTGAGGAGGACGGGCCGCGGCTGCCGCCTAAGCGGTGCTGCGGCCCGCGCGTCTTGTCCTCCTCTGACGGGGAGGACAGATGACGTTAGGGAGGGGGCGGATATATCTATCCGTACCCCCTCCCTGTGGCCGGTCTTCGCTCCCCCCCCCCTTTTTGGTGGGGGTGGACCTCGGAATGGGAGGATGGTTCCCTTTCCCACTTGGGAGGGTGAACTGCTGGGGTGCGGGCGCGCGGGCGGGGGCTCTCGCGCGTCTGCAGTAAAGAACCCCCAGCGTGAAGGGTGGCGGGTCGGGGCTGGCATCCCCTTGATCCGTCACAATGGCTACAGGGGCCTAATTAGGTTAGGGAGGGCAAATTCCCCAGGATAGGTGCCCAGTTTTGGGCGTGGCGCGGAGGGAGTCCCAGACGAATCATTACGTTTCCTGGGGCTCCCTCATATCAAACGCGCCGAGACGGATCCCCGCGGGGTTTTAGCCGGTAAAAATCCGGCACTCCCCTCGCCTCTCCCCGGAGGCGGGGGGTCTTCCCCCCCTTCTCTTGTCATAGAGGGGGGCTACTGGGTAAACCAGGCTTCGGCTTGGGATCCCAGTAGTCAAAGATTTCCCCGCGTCAAAAAAAAAAAAAAAAAAGGGAATAGAGATGGAAGAGAAGAAAATTAAGAAAGTAGTAAGGAAGTTGAAAGAAGGAACAGCAATGAGCGGGGATGGAATTCCAAATAAAATATGGAAATATGGAGGGGAGAAGGAAGAATGAATATGGACTATAAGTGGAAGAATGAATTATATAGAAGGCAATAGGGTTTGGAAAAGAGAAGAATGACCAAGAGAATGGTAAGAGGAAATTATAGTATCGGTAGTAAAAAAAAGTGAGGGTAGAAAAGAGTGGAATCGGTCATTGATTACGTAGTAAAGGATGGGAGAAAGAGAAACGGAATAAAGAATGGTGGAGGGAGGGGGGGGGAAAGTAAACTTGAACCAATACCGTGTATCAACCGATAACCGTGTGGATAAGAGGAAAAAATTTAGGCATGAAGGAGAATGCAAAAGAAAAAGGGAGTAGAAGGGGTAAATAGTGTATGGACGGAAGAGAAAAGAAATTTAACGCAAATGGAATATAATGGTATGTATGTGTATCAGTGTTGGCGGAAAAATTAATAGGGGAGGTGGAAATGAAGGGTTTGTTGCCAAGTCAAACGGAGTTTAGATTGAGAACTATGGATGTGGCAACCTCCGTCAGCCACCAGCCTCCAGGAAAACCTCCGGTCCGGCGACACGTGGTGTCCGCGACAGAAAACCTCCGCTCCGACGGCACGTGGTGTCCGCGACAGAAAGCGCGGTTAGAATTTACGATGCGCGCGGGACAATTTCATGTTATTAAAAGCGGAGAGTTTCAAGTCACCGAGAAAGCGAGAAGTTTCAAGTCGTGAATTGACAAATTGCAAAATTCAGGAAACGCAGGTTTCCTAGCAACCCCGTTGTCAATAGATTTTCGGGTATATAAAGAGAGCCCTGACGCGAGGAAAACTCGGAGTATTTCGAGCAGCCGGCCAGGGCGGACATCCCAGCCTCAAGACGCCGCTCTCAAAGCACACCCGAAGCCCTTCCCGGCTCGCCGGTGAAGAGGTCGTAGCGCGCTCCTCGGTTCGCCGGAGGACTCAGCCGCTGCCACTAAGGTGCTACGCCACCAAACGTAAGGTCGTCCTTAGTGACTGCCTTGCGAACGGCGCTCAGCCGCCTCCTAGCGCGAAGCGCTCGTCGACTGACCTATTCCCGGACCCTCCGAGAAAGGCTGTCGTCATAGATCCGCTCCCCGGCGCCAGCCGCCAGGAAACCAGCGCTCGTCGCTTGAAAAACAGGTCGCTCCCTTCCCTGGAGAGTCCTCCTATCACCGGCGCCCAGTCGCCCGTAAAAGAAGGTAACCTAGCAACTAGATAAGAGACATTAATAGACGCCAGACGTCTAGGTGAACTCTCACCAATTCTCGGTGCCAGTTGCCCGCCTTTACCGACATCTTTCATATCCCCCGAACCTAACCAAACCGTTCCTTTCAGCAGCTTCAACACCAAAGGTTGCAGATATTCTAAAGGAGTTTGAGATACCTCGTCCTGTCTCTCCGCTTCCTCCCTCTCCAAGGCCAGGCGGCAGGGAATACCGGACGGTAGAGTTCCGAGACGCGGCCACGCAGACCTCAGAGTCGAATCAAGTGAGGACAACAGTGCGGAGCGTCGGAACGCAAGCCAAGCCTCGGGGTAGAGGAAACAAGAGGAGAAACTTCGAATAGAAACAAAGAGAATAATTTATGTTATAATTGCCACAAATGCTCAAAATGTGGAAGGTGTTAAAAATGTTAATTAATTAAGAATAAAAAGTTTAGTGTAAACTCAGCCCTAATTTCTTTAGCGAATCCCACACATTAGAATAGGAAAGCGTCTAAACAAATCAGCGAGCGAAATAATTTGCGAGCGACAAAACGATAGAGAAATATTCCATTAACATTTATTATGCCGCGAACTATTTAATAAACAGGTGAGCAAGAAAAATGTAAAGTTGGTAGTGCTATTCATGGATATAAAAGCAGCGATTGATTTAGTGGACAGGGAGTTGTTGGTGAAGGTGATAAGTGTAAGGGAGGTGAGGAAAGGTCTAATTAGGAGATGTAAAAAGGTTTTGAGGGAAACGGATAGAAGGGTTAAGGAGAGAAAGGGAGGAGGCAGGACAGTTAAGGGGAGAGGCGTTGCATAAAAGGGAAAAGCATCTACAGAGAAAAGAAAAGTAGAGAGAAATTTCAGATTCTAAGTACAATGGATGGTATACGATATTGAAGGAGGATGGCATTCCGAGGTATCTGACAAAAATAATTTGGGATAGAGTAAATAAAAGAAGTAGCGAAATTTAGGTTGAGGAACGGGATGAGGGGAATACTGGGAGGGGATGATATGAAGAGAAAGTGTCGGAGATGTGGAAAAGAGCAGGAAACACATACATGGAAAAAGTGTGCGGATTGGGGAAATGTAAGTATGTGTGTAAGAGAGGATGAAAAAAATATTGGGAGAGGAGGGAAAGAGAGAAAGATAATTGAGGGATGGCTAAAGGTAGGTTGGGTATGTTAATAAAAAAATGACAAAGTAAATAAGAATTAAAATATAATTATAAAATTACAAAAAATATCTGTAAAATGTAGAAAGCGCGCGCGTTGCGTGCTAGTCATGATAAAAAAATCCATGTGTACCAAGAAGTGAGCATTCCGAGTCGAATGTATCGTGCGTATTGTTGTCACTTTTCCGCATGTGTGATTAGCCAGGTCGATGCTGGCGATTGAGATCGCGGCAATTTCGCGAGTTTTGTATGTGCGTCGTGTGTCAATTGTGACAGCTCGCATCGTGTTGTGCGAGGTTAATATTAATTGATTAATTTTGCTCGAAAAATTGTATCAATCGAGGAATTCTCATTTGGTTCTAAGTAAGTAAAGTAATATTAATGTTTTTTAATTTATTAATATATTTAGGTTTGTTCTGTTTACTTGGCATTAGGTTTTAAAAGTTATTTTATTTAAATATAAATATAGATATTTCGTTATACGTGAGGTTATTATATACATTGCAGTTGTCAAGATTTACTTTCTCTCTGATATCCTACACGGTTAATATAAATGTGTTTATTCAAATGTGTCAAGCCACACATGCATAATATAATATAAATTATGTACAATAAAAATTACTAAAATCTTCGCTAATGTGTCATTGATTTATTATAATGGTTAACTAAGCAATAGCAGGATCAGTTGTTGTTCGGTGAGCGGCTTGGGCGGTCGGCTCGGTTTAAGGGGAGCAGGAGATCGGTTTTTCGAGATGGAGAAAGACTGAGAAAGTGGGGCAGAGTAGTGGAGGTGGTGGAGATGAGGCTTAGGAGGGTGAGGAAATGGAGGAGGAGCTAAGGACCGTGCGGAAGAGGAATAAAGGAGGAAAGGATGGCAGGAAGACTTGGAGGTTAGGGCTGCAGGAGTGTCGGCAAGGAGACAGAGAGATACATAAAAGGGAGAAGGAGGGGAGAAAGACGGATGGAAAGATGGAGTGCAAAGGGACGATATTAATAGAAAGGGAGGCGATAGAGAAAATAGTAGAAAGGCACACGATGAAAATAGTAAAAGAGCTCAAAGAAGACAATGAAAAAACGGAAAAGGAGATAAAAGAATTGAAGGAAGAATTAGAGCGGCTAAGAAGAAAGGTATATGGAATGGAGCGAATGCAGGTAAAAGGAAGGGATGGCAGTGAGGAGAGACACAGCAAGGATTATAAGAGAAAATGGTGGTCTGAGGAGTATGAAGGGAACGATGATGAGAAGAGAAAGAGGAATTTGATTCTTAGGATCGAGAAGGAGAGATGAGTAGGTAATGACTCGAACTGGACTTAGGTGAAAGAATTATTTACAGAAGGGCTAAAAGTTAGGGTGGATGTAAAAGAAGTAAGTATGATAGGTCAGAGAGGAGACTGGTTCACGATATTGGTAAAGATGGGGATTGAGGAGGCTAAATTGAAAGTATTGGATGCGAGGAGAAAGGAAGGAAGCAGATTAAAGGTGAAGATAGATGAAGACATCGATGGAGACAGGAGTAAGAGAAAGAGAGGAAAAAGAAAGGAGAAAAGAAAGGAGAGAGGAGGAAATCAGAGGACGAGATAGCAAGAAGGATGGAGGAAAACCTACTAATGGACACGGACGAGGACGAAGCCGACAAGGAGAGAAGGGAATAAGAAGAAAGTAGAAGAGGGATGACAGTGAGGAGAGAAAGGAGAAGAGTTATAGGAAAAAATGGTGGTCCGAGAAGTATGAAGGAAACGATGAAAAGAGAAGAAAGAATCTAATACTTAGGATCGAGAAAAAGAGATGGGGAGGAAACGACTCGAACTGGTGTAAGGTGAAGGATTTATTTGCAGAGGGGCTGAAGGTAAGGGTGGACGTGAGAGAGGTAAACATGATAGGGCAGAGAGGAGATTAGGTGACGATACTGGTAAAGATGGGAAGTGAGGAGGACAAATGGAAGGTACTGGAAGCAAGGAGAAAAGAGGGAAACAGATTGAGGGTAAAAATAGACGAGGATAAGTCAGTCGAGACGAGGGTAAGAGAAAGAGAGGAGAAAGAAAGGAGAAAAGAAAGGAGAGACGAGGAAAGCGGGAGACCGAACAGGTCAGCGGAAGACGAGATCGCAAATTTTGATTGACACGGACGAAGATGAAACAAACAGAAAGAAGAGAGAATAAGAAGGGTAAAACGGTTTTTGGTTTGTTTTGTTCTGTCTTGCTTTGTTTTCTGTTTGTAGATCATTAAGAATGGAAGGAAGGAAAAACAGGAGGCAGTGGAGTGACAGACGGAGAGAGGAAGGAAGGGAGAGCAGCGTAAAAAGAAATGATGGAGAGAAAATGGACTCGAGGAAATGAGAGCCAAAGCGAAAAGGGAGGAAGGATGTCAGAGAAGAGAGCCAGAGGGAAATTATTGGGAAGGGTAGGGTGGGTACCAATGTGTATGGTCGCCCAAAGGCCAGGTTTTTTGAAGATAAAATATATAGCGTGTAAAGGTTTGGGTACGTTCGTCAAAAACGCCTTGTAAAACCAAAAGGGAAACAATAAACTATTGAATTGAACTGAACTAAGCAATAGCAAATTTATGTCTTTATCTAAGATAAATAAAAAAAGAATACTTTCAACGATGTTTGAGCTACATTGAGTAATTAAATCTGGCAGTTAATATGTATATTAAATAATTTAAAATTTATCGATACTTTAACTCACATTCTCATCAAATTATCGTGGTTATGTGAAGATGATCTTAACATGTGATTCATGAAAAAAAAATAAAAAAATATCAAAAGAATTGGAGAGAATGCGCCGTTATACTACATATTTAACAAGAAATAGTAATATATCATGTATCTATATCTATGCTAACACATACATATGTTATTATTATATTACGTACGTTAAACTTACTGTTAGAAATCTCTGATAATTTTTAAATTAATAAAATTACAAATTTTACCACATATAACAATAACGTAATACATGTATGTATTTGCATAGATACGCATATACGATACATGATAAATAATTCACAATGCATGTGTGTGAATCACACGTTGAGATTTTTGTCACTCATAATAATCTGATGATCAATTAAGTTTTTAAAATATTATTTCTGATTAATTAAAATTATTATATTATTATAAAATATGTATGTATCTATATGTAAACATATATATTATACAATTAAAAATTGTATAATAAGAATTTCATAATTTTATTAATTTTAATAATATAATTTTAACTGAATTAACTAGGTTAGAATGGCAGATAATTTAACTACTGCTAACAGTGAGATAGGGGCGGCAGTGTGGTCTAGTGGTAGAGCGCCAGACTCGCAATCCGAGTAACCGGGTTTGAGTCCACTTGAGTACACTGGAATTTATTTCCAGAAACTGCGCCCCCCATGCGAGAAAAATTCTCAAATGGGAAAAAACTGGGCTCCGTCTTTCGGAAGAGACGTTACCGTTGGTCCAAATACTATATGGCAATATCCACCATGCCAGGGTGCTGTGGGCTAATCACTCGCACATCTGAATTTAAAGCGATTACTGAAACCTCCTTGGAGGCCCTAATGCTCCGCGAGGAGTGAAAGGATCTATACAATACAAACAGTGAGATAATGGAATTCATTATTTGCCACCAAATTTGCCTTATAAAGAAGCCATACCAAGGAATCTTATTTTATTCTTTATACTTGGAGAGAAAGCTGATTTGAACTGATACTCAGATTACGTAAGTTAATAAATATTGATTAGATTTTAGTTATGTCTTTTTTTTTATTCTGCTTTTACAATGTATCCGTTTTTATCCTTCTCTACATTTAAAATGATAAAAAGCAATATTTTCTGATATATTTATTTTTCTTTAAATATATCTTATTTTACTAGACTTGAGATTTAATAAGAATAACTAAGAATAAATATACAGTATCTATACAATATACAAATATATATACCAATAAAATAAAATAATTTATTATGAAAATACTTATTGTTTAATTTTTTTTACTCTGTTTTTAATTAGATAAATGTTGACAGCTTAACGAAACACCATCAGGTTATCGTAGTTGTATGAAGAAAATCTCAACATGTAATTCATGAAAAAGAAATGAAGAAATAAAAAAGAAAATATCGAAAGAATCGCAGAGGGTTATACTACGTTGTACATATCATATTTACCAAGAAATGGTAAGATCACTATGTAGATCATTTTGTTTGTGGTAAGATTATTATGTATATGTATATACATATCTATGCTGATATACAATACCTATGTTATTATATTGGAGGTCTTCTCAAGCCATAGGCGAAGGTGGACGTGTTGCCTGTCCAGCTCTTAGTTTGTTGTCTTAAATCTGTCTGCCGTCGAGCTTTTGACTCGCAAAGTGCTGTAGTGGAATTGTGATCGGGCTAGGGAGCTTGGGAGAGGTTTTATGTCTCGGGCACTGTGGCTGTGCAGAATAACTGCTTTTGGCGAGATCTAACCTCGCCTCTCCCTAGTCAATTTGTTTTTGGGGTTAGTGTCGGTAAGGCGGTGTGTGAGCGCGATTAAACCAAGGCGCAAATTGCTAGCGAGTCACATACTTGCCCGACTGTGGCAGCACTTTCCGGATCGGGCTGTCAATGTCTCGGGAGCTGTGGCGGGAGGGATTCCTGAGCGTGAACGATACACAAGAGGACGTCGGAGCGGGAACATTTAAATCGCCTGTCAATTCGGGAACTCCAAATTCACATAAGAAGCGTAGGGACAGGCCTCCGGGCGCGCTATCACTGATCAGAACAAATAGCTGTAACTTGTTAACGGATTACTTTAGGCCGATAGGGAAAGAAGATCCCGATTCGAATCAGTCTCCTCTCACGTGTCCCGCTGTTGTCGAGGCCCAGCTGTCATTGACGTCGGATCGTCAAGTGTTTCGACCCGGATTCGTGTTCGCCGCCGCTCAAGAGGCAAAAATCTCTAGGTTCTGCAACTAACGCGAAGATTGCAATGGAGGCAAAACTCGAGCAGATACACACCGACTTTCTTGCCAAATTTAATCAACTGCAGGTGAGCCTGCAGCAGGAGAGCTGAGATGACTAAAAATTTTAACGAGCTGAGAACAGAAGTCAGTTCAAGATTTTTTGCTCTGCAGAGCGAAATAGATTCAATAAAGAAAGTGGCAAAGGAGAGAGAGGAGGTTTTGACCCAGAGACTGAATGAGGTGGCTGCGAGAAATGTGGCTCTGGAGGAGATGATGGACTCACAAGTCAAATTAAATCGCCGTAACAATATTGTCATTAGGGTATTAGATTACACCTCATCCAACTGCTTGAAGACGGTGGACTCCTTTTTGACCTCCAGGTTCGGCCTTTCCTCCGCGGTTCGGGATGTTGTTCCGCGTGGCCCTAGCGGGGGCTGGATTCAGGCAATGCTTATTAACTCTGAGGTTAAACATGATATTATGTCTCGTAAAGCAACAGTGCTGCGTGGGTCAGCATTCTCGATAGATCATGATTATACATCAAAGGAACGGGATATCATGAAGATGGGTCGCGCTCTCGTTCGCAAAAAGCATGCGGAGGGACGCAAAGCCAAGGTTGGCTTCTTGAAGGTGTTTATTGGAGAGAGCTGGAGGTTCTGGTCGGAATCGGTCAAAGACTTTGTTCCCCAACCAACTGCATGGGAAAAAAAACCCCTAGAAAATTGCTGAAGGCGCAGTCGAAGAACGATGAGCTACCAAAAAACTTGAGAGCGCCGAGTCAGGATCCGGCCGGAATATGCTCGCGGATGGAAACTTAGCGTTGGTGCCGACTTTGCAGCATGTTGAAGATCGTGCCGGCGTGTCTAATGTCTCTAGTCAGAATTCAGCGAGCTTTAAAATTGCTTTTTGGAACATTCAAGGCTTATCTAACTTAAGTAATAAAAGTAGTATTGACACTTTTGATATTTGTTGTTTATATGAAACTTAGAGCGTGCGAGAGGATTCTTCGTTGTTACCTCATAACTTGAGGCACCGCACTGATTATTGGTCTCCTGCGATAAGAGACAAGTCGAGAGGCAGAGCTAGTGGAGGGCTGGTCGCTCTATTCAGACTCTATCTTAATTTGAGTTTAGTGGAATGTTCCCCGTGGTGGATTTTTAACCGGCTTACACTCGGCACACTTAGCTTAATTATCGGATCGTTCTACTTTAGCCCTTCCCTGGATCTGCCGATCTTATTAGAACTATTACAACAAACACTGAGCGACTTACTTTCGCGATTTGAAAATGACTTATTTATATTGGGCGGCGACTTTAACTGCAGGGTAGGAAGTCTGGACTCATTCTCTGGGGAGTTTTTGGAGGGTACCTCCTTAAGTACAAATAGATCCTCGCTTGATGTAGTTTTAAGTGCAGAAGGCGCTAGTCATAACGAATTTATGCAAGAAAATAGCTTCATTCTTCTTAATGGTAGAACGTATAGCGACTGCCCAGCCAAATATACTTATTTAGAAACAAGTGGCTGTAGTACAATAGATTTGATTTGGATATCAATTAACAGAATAGAGCTTATTCATAATTTAGAAGTGAGCTCGGATTTACTGAAGTTCGACCACCTTGCGGTTGTCTTGTATCTATCCTCGGAAGCACATCTATGCGGGGGCCCGAAGCCAGTGCCAAAAAAAGCTTCAAAGGAAAATAGAAGGTTAAAATGGGCAAATGATAATGATAAACCGGTTAAATTCCAGGAATCTCTGAGAAATTCTCAAAGTATCTCCTGTGATTTTTTATTACTGCACACGGAAGCTTTGTATCAAAATTTTTTTCCGCTATAACGGAGGGGGCATTGGAGGCTGGTATGTCTCAACTAAGGGGCAGTTATCGGCTGAGGGCTCCTGACAGGATTTGGTTCGACGAGGATTGTAAAACTGCGAAAAAACATTTGAAGCACTCTTTAAGGACTCTCAGAAAATCCCCCTTGATCGCGGAAAATAGCGCAGAGTATATTAGGTCAAAGAAAAATTATAAATCATTGCTGAAGTCGAAGAAAGAATCTTACTCATTGGCCATAGCTGATAAGTTCGCTAATGTCCGTAATCCGTCTCTCTTCTGGACAGCCGTGAGAAGTTGTAAACCCGGGCGCTTCAACGAGGAATTTATCACAGCTGAGGGCTGGAGTGAATTTCTGGGATCAGTTTATCCGGCGCGTGTTAACATAGATTTAACTTTTTTCGGAGCGCTTGATCCTTTCTTAGATAGCGACATAACTTCGGCTGAGCTTCTACGTAGTATCTCGGGTCTTAAGCGAGGTAAGGCCCCAGGGCTTGATGGTCTTACAAGTGAATTTTATAAGGCTCTCACTAATGAATGGTTTGAGTATCTTAGAGACTTATTTAACAAAATATTGAACTCCGAGGTGCTCCCGGGATCATGGTCGAGGGTCGCATTAATCATGTTGCATAAAAAAGGTAACAGATCGGATCCTATGAATTATCGGGGTATCGTTTTGATGAATGTTATGACGAAATTATTTACACAGATCATCTGCGACAGGCTCACTCTGTGGGTCAATCAGGCAAACATTTTACCGGAGGAACAAGCTGGATTTTGTAAAGCTAGAGGTGTAATGGACAATATTTTTGTCCTACTTATTACAATTCAAATGCATTTGCGAAAAAAGGGAAATAAGGTTTATGCACTGTTTGTAGACTTTAAACGCGCATTTCATTCGATTCCGCAAAACTTGCTATGGCATAAATTATATAAGTTGGGTATCAGTTCTAAACTCATTAGAGTTATCAAAGCCTTATACGATGCAGCAAAAATTCAAGTGAGAACGCATTCTGGTTATTCGTCAGAGGCGGAGGTCAGCGGGGGGGTGCTCCAGGGGGAAATCCTGAGCCCACTGTTATTTATCATTTTTATAGCTGATATTATTAGGTATTTTCGTACCAGGGGTTCTAGGGGCATTGAGATTAACAATGTCACAGATTTACTTATGACTTTATATGCGGACGACCTAGCCATCCTGGCGTATTCTCCTGTTGACCTCAGGCAAAAACTGAGAATCTTGTTAGATTATTGTAATGAAAACGGGCTTTCCGTCAACACTAGCAAGACTAAAATTATAGTATTTAGAAGGGGCGGACGTTTGGACAAACATTCACGTAATTTCGTTTATAACGGAGAACCTATTGAGGTTGTTAGCAGTCAGCCATATTTGGGGACCACGCTTTCCTCCTCCGGTCTGGGCTTACAAGCGGCGAATATCGCCGTTACTAAAACCAAGGCGGCTTCTTCCTCTGTTCTCTCAATTCTGTCCACTGCCAAAGTGGACGCATGGGAGGGCTTCAAAAAAATATTTGATTGCGTCATGGAAAAATCATATTAACACTTTGCACACATGACATTATTGCGTATATATGCATTGCACACATGACTTTATTGCGCACATACACATTGCACACATGGCCGTATTGCACACATAAAATAAGAAAATTGTATTAACACATTGCACACATAACGTATTGCGCACATACACTTTGCACACATGTTTATCCCAAGGCTTAAGGGGAACAGAAAGGTCAAAATAATGTCACTTTGATGTCACATTGACCAAATTTACTGATTTTTCATCACGATTGAAATCTTGATCTCAGATGACTTAAAACAGACTTTATGCTGACTCCTTTTTTTATTATATCTTGTTGATTTTTAAAAAATGTGGTATCCCAGACAGCATGCATGTCTCAAATCGGGACAAATGACGTCTTAAAGACGTCATTAAGACATTTTTAAGACGTCTTATAATATGACGTCTTTAAGACGTTTTAGGCCAGTATTCACAGTCGGTTTCTTATATAAGACCTGCGTCTTAAGTACAATCCTAAGATGTTATTAACTAATCACAGAGCCGTATTCGCGTCTTAAGACATTACTTAAGACGGTCTTGAAATATGATCAGACTATGAATACCGGCCTTAATAATGTCTGTTATTAGGAGTTTGAACCATAGACTTATATAGATATAGACCGGCTCCTACCGTAAGAGTAAGGCTCTATAAAAGTGAGTATTCTCGTCCGCCGTTTTGGATCCATTTGGATCCAATTATCTGTGAAAACATATCCTTTTCGTAAGCGTCAATACGCTTTTCGGTCTCGCGATTAATGTAAAAATGAAGCTAAAATATCGATTCTGTAAAACTGAAAATAAGTATTAATTGATGCTTAATTGATTAGACGTGTGTTCTTAAACGCGCGACAGTATACATCACATATGATTGGATCCAAAATGGCGGACGAGAATACCTACTTTTTTAGAGCTATAGTAAGAGGCAGCATGGGAACATGACAGCGCAGACATAGCCTCAATTGTAGTTCTTTCTCTTTCTTCTGATCGCTTTGTGGGGATAGAAGTTTAGATTAGAGTCCTATATTATTATATAGAGAAGCGACATTGACGGCACGCTTGCTGATTGGCTGACCGCGGCACCAATCAAAACCGAGACTCTCGACCCCGCAGCTGATCCGTGTGCATCCGTGTGGTGTCCGTGTGGTGCCCCTGTGCATACACACCCAGGTAGCATTCGGATGACCTTTTGTCTAAAAGACATCATTAAGATGTCTTTAAGATGCCAAAAATCTTAAAGATGTCTTTATGATGTCTTTTAGACATTAATTGCTACCTGGGCATATTTACAAACGGTCAGCTGCGGGGTCTATGGATCAGCTGCGGGGTCTATGGGAACCATGGAGGGGGTAAAGATTGCGCTTCTTTGATAATATAGGACTCTAGTCTAGATAAAGCTCTACAAAAGTGAGTATACTTGTCGTCCGCCATTTTGGTGCCAACCGCATGTGTGCGCATGTGCGAAAGGTTATATGTTTTTGTATACGCCTTTCGGTCTCGCTATAATGAAACCGAGTAAACACGATGTGACTCCGACGCTTATAAAACGAATTCTGCTGTCGCGCGTTTAAGAACACACGTTTAATCAATTAAGAATCAATTAACACATATTTCATCCATCCAGTGTTATATAGAGATCAGTGGTACACATATAAGGGTTTTTACGGTTTTCGCACACATGAATCAGGTTTGAAAACTGCACTTAACGTGTAGCTAAGTTACACTATGTAATTAGGAATGTTCAGTGAAAGCTCGGAGCAAATGGCGCGGTAGTGTTATGCTCTGTAGAGAGCCTCTAATGAGAGTGGCGACATACGGCTACCACTTCTGATTGGTCCGCCATGTTTCATCCGTTCCCATTAGTTATGGCGTTTTCGATTTGTGACGAACCTGGTTCGGGTTAGCTCACTGACATAGAACACATATACATATTAGGTATGTATTCTATGTCCATGAGCTAACCCGAGCCAGGTTCGTTACAAATCGAAAACGCCATTAGACAGAGACCACAACCTACACAACCAATCACACATATATCTCTCTCTCTCTCGCACGATTTCGATGAAACATGGCGGACCAATCAAAAGTGGTCAACGGTTACCTAGAGTCCTAGGGTGCTTTCCAGCAACGTACACAGGCAACACTGTGTAACACAGTGTACGACCTAGTGCTTTCCAACTACGACACAAGTCGACACAATTGTACACAGCTAAAATCTTGTGTTGCATGGATACCAATATAAAAATGTGATACAATTTTCTTTTCTACAGAGTGGTATTCTGGTAATCTGCGTGAAGATCCGAGAAGGGCGTTGTACAAAAATTACGCACGATGTATTAGTAACTGAAAGACTATTGTTCCAGTCTATTTCACTGATATTTGAGCTCTCTGTACTTGTACTTGTAGTACTGATACTGGTGTTCATTTCACTCTCTATTAGAAGACTAATCGTTATCTTTTTTTTTCATATTCATCTATATAAAAAATACTTAATTAATTAATTAATAAAACTTGTAAATTCTATTAATAAGTAAAATTAACAAAAACCGTATAAATTAGGTACCATACAAAATAAACATGTCATACTCAATTAATATTCCAAAGTATATATTTACTTAACTTTATTATTTTTTCATAACCACTTAATTTATATAATTTGATTAGATTTTTATTAGTTTCTTCTGTATACTTATCTAACCTTTTACAAAAAGGTACAAAAAAAGACGCCAAGCACGCGTGGTGCACCTCGAAAAAATCGAAGTAATATATTTGTACCTCGAAAAAATCCAAGTAATATCTTTACCTTGAAAAAATCGAAGTAATATCTTTACCTCGAAAAAATCGAAGTAATATATTTGTACCTCGAAGAAATCCAAGTTATATATTTATTTTTTAAAAATATTACAACCCAAGTGACACATCACAAAATTGTGTTACCTTTTATTCAATCCAAGTGATTATCTATAAAAAAAAAAGAAATGATATCTTTAAATTGCGCCAATTAAAATTTTTTAAATCCAACAAGGGAATACAAGGTACTTAAACAATATGTATTTTTTAATAAAATAAAAGATTTAATCACAAACAATTACAGACAGAGGTATAACAGTACAAAATAAACATGTTTTATTAAAATTAATACATTTTTCTTGTAAAAAAAAACTTGGCGCTGCTAGACCTCGAAATATAATAAAGTACTATAATTTTGACTAAATAAGGACGATAAAAATAATTCAAGGAAGAATGCAATGAGAGTAATAATAATTATTATCAACGTGTGTATGTGCGAGCGAGTGATACGGGCAGTGACGGTGAATGATACGACTTATAATTAAGTATAGGATAAGTTTAAATTTTTAAGGCGTGCGTTGAATATTGTGAAAGCGATTAAAATTAAGTATAGGATAAGTTAACGTTTGTAAGGTGTCCGTTATATATTGTAAAACAATTAGAATTAAGTATAGGATAAGTTTACATTTGTAAGGCGTGCGTTGTCAAAGCGATTATGCGGAGTAGGTTTAAGATTACGTTTCTTTAGTATATAAGTTTCATTGTAAAAAAAAGTTTCTTGTAATTTTAATTTGTACTTAATGTAATTCGACATAATACTTTATTATATTTCGAGGTCTAGCAGCGTCAAGTTTTTTTTTTACAAGAAAAATGTATTAATTTTAATAAAACATGTTTATTTTGTACTGTTATACCTCTGTCTGTAATTGTTTGTGATTAAATCTTTTATTTTATTAAAAAATACATATTGTTTAAGTACCTTGTATTCCCTTGTTGGATTTAAAAATTTTTAATTGGCGCAATTTAAAGATATCATTTCTTTTTTTTTATAGATAATCACTTGGATTGAATAAAAGGTAACACAATTTTGTGATGTGTCACTTGGGTTGTAATATTTTTTAAAAATAAATATATAACTTGGATTTCTTCGAGGTACAAATATATTACTTCGATTTTTTCGAGGTAAAGATATTACTTCGATTTTTTCGAGGTACAAATATATTACTTCGATTTTTTCGAGGTAAAGATATTACTTCGATTTTTTCGAGGTACAAATATATTACTTTGATTTTTTCGAGGTAAAGATATTACTTCGATTTTTTCGAGGTAAAGATATTACTTGGATTTTTTCGAGGTACAAATATATTACTTCGATTTTTTCGAGGTGCACCACGCGTGCTTGGCGTCTTTTTTTGTACCTTTTTGTAAAAGGTAATTTTGTACGGATATCATGCCTTTTTGTAATATTACGCATCTTATATGAACAGTATATCTTATTTTTCAAGGTATTACGTATACTACCCGTTACTTAAGTTTTTTTCGAGGTACAAAGATAACTACGTGTACCACTTGTTACTTAGGTTTTTTCGAGGTACAAATATAATACTTTGATTTTTTCAAGGTTTTTACATAACGCAAAACGGTTTTATTTTATGATTCAAACATCAATTTTCTTACAAATATAATTTACTAATGGCTTTATTAACCCTAAAAGGTACAACCGAGGTTATTTATTAATAATTAACATAGTATCGTCTTGAATTTTCTTTATATCAATTTATTTATATATCTTATAATAACGTTTTATGTAATAATCTATAAACATATTATTAGTTTTAATAACATGTATGTATGTATATAAATGTATAATTAAAATTATAGATTATATATTCAGACACTATAATATATTAACAGTATTCAATATAATTATTATAATTCCTAATCAAGTTCTGGATTTAAATAATATTTATAATTCTAGTCTATATATAATAATTATTTTATGTAGAATAAATTATTATAGAATTTGTAGAAATAACCTTCAAATATATAAACGTATATAGTACAATAATATATGTATATAGTATCAAAAGCAAAAAGTCATATGAGTTTCTTTTTTGCATTATTATGTCAAAATTAAGTTGAAATTTTTATGCGTTATTACGTACACTTTACCATATCTAGTTCACATATTGATATTTATGTTGTAAATAAAACTCTTAAGTCCGACGCAATAATTCTATACAAATACACTGATTTCTTTAGTATAGATTGAAGTACTTGACAACAGTTCCCTCTTAACAAACGCACAGTCACACTTACTGTCATTCAGCTCAAGTCGTTACAACAATGCTCTTTCCGTTTTACTACATAAACGATAATATTTGTCAAGATGATTTCTTCGCGATATGGACCATCCATCAATATACTTAATAACTACTGCTGTATTAAGTATATTATATAGTATTATACAACAAAGATGGTTCAGGACTTTTAGACTCAATGTTTTACAAAGAATAACGTTATGTAATTAATAAAAGGCGCTCTTTTAAAAAAACACTATTTTATATAAGAATTAAAAGATAAAATCGCAATATTATATGAATTACATATTAGCCAATGTAAATTTATCTGGTTGAAATGGTGACAAAAGTTTATATGCGCTGACTTCATATATTTTACTATTCTCAATCAATTCCATTATCTTATTTGAATTTTTTCGTGGTAGACCTCGAAATTCCTTAGTATTCCTAATCTCTTTTATATAAAATTTAATGAAAGTCGCCGAACGTGTTTCTAAAAATTTTGCATTAAACGAAAACGCAAGCTATATAAGTTCCACAGCATTGTTAACCGTAATACAGTGTAGCAAATAATGTTCGCACGTTAATTTTAAAGTTTGTACATCATATTAAATTTACTCCGAGGCAACGTTAATTTTATAACTCGTGACTGTGTGCATTCGATTTTTTCCATGGTTTTCTTACGTGCAAAACACCCTGTATATGACCAATGCATTCTCGTCTACGATCGCTAGTCGGCATGCTGCATTCCACCGAATTGCAAGTTATATACTTCTATATGTACCATATATATTCTTCGAATCACATTAATTATGGCATATTTACACATATAATACACACACACACACACATCTTGTTTTTTGAGCAACAGAGAGCGTAATTAATTACTTTGCAAATAGAGTATGCAGAGTATCCCGGAAACTGACATACAGTGTATAGCATGCATTAACAATCATATCCATTTTATCGTTAGTAACTTTGCGTAATTGAAAATCAAGTAAAATTTCGATCGGAAAAGTTATACTAAGATTAATTGAAAAAAGTACTCTTGTTTACTTATATTAATTGATATTTTCACATATATAATTCTGATTAAATTAATAACTCCAAATATTAAATAACCTTCTAATTTAAATAGAACTGAATAGAATTAAAAAAATTAATTAAAGAGTCATCAAAGAGTTAATTTATATTCCTATATTATTCGTGACACGCGTATACACTGTATATGTATGCAATCTATCGTTTGTGCAATACCGTGTAAAACTTGAATTTTGCAATAGATAAAAAAGAAATTTGTCCGTTCTTGTTTTCTTTAATATTATTACCATTTTTTTTAGAAGAAAATAATTTTAAATATAAAAAATCTGCAAAAATTATAATCGCGCATTTTTGTGATAAATACCTGAGTTGAAACTTTTGTGCAAAAAAACAATGTAAATTTTTAATATTTAATTAAGTAGATATTAATGTAAAAAAATAGAACTCGTTTACATGAATTAAATAATGAATTAATTTAGAAATTCAATATTATGCCATTTCATAATTTATACAAATATTTGGCTCAGTTATAACGATGTAATTAATATGATGAAAGTAATAATAACGAACTTCGCTTCCGCCCCTTTCAAGTACATATTCATTAGAACAGTAGCACTGATTGATCAAACTTTGCCTCGCGGAGAAGATATAATCCGTCGAAATTGGCAATGACATATCTTGACAATAAATTATGTGTGCGATTGGAAGCATTTATGGGACTAACATCAACTGGAGTTATCGCATTTTGAGTTCAATAATCCAAAAGAGGGACATTAGCGGCACAATATTTTTCCTAATAAATTTCTCGGTGTTTCCACAGACTACACATTGATTAAGTTTCACCTGTGTATAATATTGTCCAACCTCTCCCAATGCTCGGCCAGGTGGCTCGAAATTTAATCTCAACGTATATGGATCTGTATCCACAAGTTTTCCTAAATTTTTCGTAATATACCAATCTGCTTTCTTGCGATCGCATGTACACAATATATCTCCATCAGGCGCTTGTAAATAACAATTATGACGGTTTGATTCTTGTAGGTATCGCATTTTTACGATCGTTAATAGTGTATTTATCATTATTGCTAGTAATACTATCCACACTTGGTGATCGCTAAACCTTGAACCTTAAACAGACATACATTTATGTGCATATTTTTCTATTACATATGTAAAATTTTAAACTATAATTTATATAATTTCTAAAGTTTTATACCTTGTATCGACTATTCTAGCAGGTACATCATGAATCCATACATTTATATCACTACTAAATATATTATATAAGTACATTCCTAATCTCTGCTATTATAATGAATACTTTATCTGCAAATAAAATTCAGGCATTAAGAAGCACAACTTAAAATTACGTACAATAACCATGTATAAAAAGGAAGATTTAAACTTCTTACTTTATGATAAATTATAACAGATGCAAGCGCATCACAAGCAGCATACGCAACTTGTTCGTCGGTTAAAATTCTAGCATCCCAGTCACCACACCTGATTTTTATCATTTTGTCCATCTCAATAAAGATATTCTTCTAAACTCATGGCAGCTAAACCTTTCCGGCTCGGTAGATTAAGACTTTCAGCTAAGGTTCTTAGATCAAGAGTTCCATTAACTCTACATCCATAATCTTTTACAATCTTCTGCCCATCTTCGAACGAGGCGATCCCCACTTTAAGAATGTGTTTACTAGTTAATAATTCCTGAAGGCATAAATGTAATGTTATTAAAATTCAACGTTATGCATAGTTGCGGATAATCTGATCATGAACTATTTGAAACGTTACCTTAAGCTTAGGTGGAATGTATCCAATCTTTACGATGCGAAACAAAGCAACTACTCCATTGATAGTAGCCAGTTGTAACAGATAGACGAGTCTCTTTTTGACCCATTCGCAATCAAAACAGAACACCATCAGACAGATCGCTATCAAAGAAACATATACAATAAATTAGTAACTTTATTGAATAAGAAATCAATAAATAATGTTTCCACTTTTTCCGGGAAGCATATTTTGTAAAGCAGACTTGAGAAACGATCAACATGAAAGCAGAGCGAGTACTGTATTTATAAGCCTAAAGGATTGTTCGAATCAATCCTCTCTGCGGTTTCAATGTGACATCACACGTTAACCTCACTCACTTTGACGCGTGTGATGATGATGACTCGATCGATCTCTCTCGCGATTTATTTAGAGGATATAAATTACCTCACTTTAACTCGTAAGAGACGAGATTAAGCGAGCGAGCAAGCGAGCGAGCAAGCGAGCGAGAGAGAGCGTAAGTTTATTATCACGCACGATATAGTTTACTTACGATAGTTTATCACACATTGCACGTTATCACTGCACGAGCCCCGACTGAACGCACACGTAAACATTGTAAGCCATATAACCTCGACGCGGACGGAATATTTCTCGATGACGCGGACGTCTAAAGCGGCCCATTATTTTTGTACGACTGACTCGCGAGTCCGGCTCGGCGAGCTTGATTCGCGAACCGGACTTGAACGTTTTTCACTACGCACACACTCCCGAATCGCGCAAAGCCCGAGTCGATCCAGCCGCGTAGGTTATCTCGCTCCGCGCTGTCATACACCGCCAGGCCGCGGGGCGCCCGCAATGCGACTGCACTCAGTACACCAAGTGCACCGGCAGTGCAACTGCACTCAGTACACCAAGTGCACCGCTGGCGACACTTTGTTGCTCTAAAATGGAAAATAGCGCCATTAACGTCAAGATTGTGAAAGTGACGCGCTACCCCTGGCGCCACGGCGCGCCGTGGCGAGAGTGTGAAAGTCACGATCTGGGACGACGACGATGACGTATCTTAATTGAAAATTTCACACTTTATCCTATGCATCGTAATATCTCCGCTCGTAGGGCACGTAGCGGAAAAATAAAAACACTTTTCTTATATAAATTTGGTCCAAGCTTTACGATAAGCCTAGTTAGAATTTGATCCGTTCACTGGTTATCGAGATCTAAAAATCTCGGGTACTCGCAACTCGTCGCGTCGCGTATATAGAGCCACGGCTGTCTCGCTCCGCGCGTACTTGGCGCGAGACACTACCGTGTCTCTTGATAAATAAGTTAATATGATAAATAATTCTATATATATATATATATTTATATATGATAAATTATTAAGAATTTGTTATTAATAAAATACTAACTTTTACAGTAGAAGTATTTTTTTTATGAGGGTATTTAACGTGCTGTCAATTGAAGTGACCGTTGACCGTCTTCAACGAATTCAGGTTGAAAATTCTATTAGAAAAGCTATGTAAAGTGATTGTTCTGCACTCTAGCGGTGAAGTAAAATAGCTAAACAGCGTTCCAGCTACAAGTCGACACTGTGTAACACTGTGTCACACAGTGCATGACTGCGTTCAATAGCTGGAAAGCACCCCTAGATAACAGAGATGCGACATTGACGGTTAGGTTGTAACCGGACACGTGAGGTTACGCGTGATACGACTCATTCATCTATCTTTCCGAAAATCTTGAAAATTCGTGAAACACGGTCGCCACTCGATTTTACCCGTTAAACCGAGAAAGGTAAGTATACTACTAACCATATCTGTCGACTAATTCCCCTTTTTCTTTGTTTCAGGTGTTCCGGACTGCTGCTGGCCGCTCGGCGTCTCGTCTCACGGATGGACCTCCTTCGTAGAAGCCGCTTACTACCAACGATGCTCAGGACCACTGGATCGTCACGGATGAAGCACCCGCAGGATCGTCGCAGAATCTCAGGTAAGTATCGTATACCGTATACGTATAACGTAAGCAATGTGCATTTACTCGCACTTAATTTCCGCAGGAATATCGATAATCGAGGAATCTCCCGCTTGGAAGGTGACTCAGGAATGGTCACGGGATATCGTCGAATGATTTCAAACACTGAGGATATCACTTTGTATAACAATGTATTTATTCAATAAATTTAGAATAAATAGTCATTCAGTTCGATCAACGATGATTTACAGTCACTCGTGGTGTATCACCGTTATCGTATATCACAATTCGCGTGTCGCGTGTAAAATTGACAATTTTCGAATAATCACGAAATTCTGTCCGCAACATGGGTGTCACCGGTCGTTGTGAGAATATAACGTATTCCCCCGCGTGATTGTCCTTTGTTTCGTACACGGATGTGAATGTTCGCGCTATTCGTACAAGTCGCACGCACTTATCAACGATACGTGATATTTCCGGATATCGCTCCGTACGCGGGTCTCCCCGGTTGTATAGAGAACTTCGTATACGTGTCAAAATATGCTGCCTCTACGAGCTCTCTCGGCGGACTGACCATTATGCATAAATCGCGCACAAAAGTTGAGTATCGCGAAATATACTTTATTCGCGGACTCGCGGATATCGCTCCGTACGCGGGTCTCATTGGTTGTAATGAGAACTTCGGTTGTACATCGAAACGTGTTATTTATACCGGCTCTCCTGACAGACTGACCTTGAGCGCTCGCTCGCTGCGTCGCAGATCCCCATCCTACGCAGTACCCCCACTCCTGGTATTGCGTCAGCCGCATCACGTGATTGTTGCCTGTTCGTACCTGACAAACAAGTCTGACAAACACGCAGGAATGTCGTATGATCGTCTATTGTATTCTCGTAACGCTGGAAACTTATCTCTATTCTCCGGATATATATGTATATTTGAGAATTTACACACATATTACATGCTTTTAACATGAATTCACAGGTACGACGCAATTTCGTCATTTATGGATGTACAACGATCGCTTCTTATCACAGACGATCCTTATCGACTAATATCACGGGAAATAACGCGTTTTCCCGGCGATGACGTTCGTGCAGGAAGTTGGTCGCACAACGGTCAGATCTCAACGGCAACGCGATATCTATGTTATTCAGCATCCCTTAAGGACCCTCCGAACATTTATTTCTACTTTCGAACTTTGTGCAGTGATCTTCCTGCACAATCGTCGGACTAGAACGGGACCTTGATGGACACGTTAGTTAGACTCTCGCGAATGCAATTATAACGATCTTTTCCTCGGGGAAGGTCTGTTCAGTGACTTTGTTGCACGGGGTTCGTAAGACGACGGGAGTCGGTCCGTGGGCTTCCTCGGGACCTAGCGAAGTCATCCCTGTCGTTTGTCCTTGAAGAAGATGTTCGTGCAGAAGGTTGGCCGCACCCAGGTCGGATCAGAGTGAAACTCGGTATACGTCCCAATCGGGACCTCGGTAGGCCATTGGCGATGGTCTTTCGCTCGCACGAGGTCTGTGCAAGGATCTCGTTGCACAGAGTTTAGGATTCTCGGAGATCGCTATGAACGTCTACTTCGACGTCCAATGAACACGTCGGTAGGGTTCGTTTACCCAGATTGTACTTGTGCGGCGTCCGCGTGTCGCACGCGTCGGACTTTGTCGGAATCGCTATCACGGTGTCTAGTGACACTTAATCGGCTCATATCTTACGCGATTATCCACGTGTCGCGCCTCATCAGTCTTCACACGCGATAAACCACGTACTTGATACACGCTTCCGCGTAATTAACGCTGAATCACGGGTTTTATCCCCTATACACTTATATACTAATTTTCCAACGTGTCGTACCACGCAATGCACGACGATGGTATGAAAAAATAAAAATTTATACTCGGGGAAAACCCAAAACAAAATGATTAAGATATATCCAGACGCGAGTCCGTGCGCGATCCTTAAAAGCTATAAACTTATCAGCTAATGTCGGTCTTTGAACGACGCGATAAATAAACAATGTGAATATAATGACGCACGAATATATAAATTTGCCTCAGTGGCACGCAAAATACACTAGTCGACCGAATCATGGGCAACGGACCAAAGGAACTTGCATACAAAAAATGAAAAGTAAAATAAAATAAAATTGTTAACTTTATAATGTGCCCATGAATCGGATACAATCTCAATGCGCCGAGCGCTATTCGACTCACTCGGCCTCGCTGTCGGTGATCGGCTCCGTCGGCGGCACCGCTGCAGCCTCCGGCTGCAAGGTCGGGTTAGATATATCGAGCTATCGCAATCTAATCGCGATTATTCCGATTATCCGCCATGTTGCTTCTATTATGAGTACTTATAAAATGAGAGAAATTGACAGAGTGAGGTTAAGTTCCAAGGAGAAGAAGGGGGAAAGAGTAAGTGTTTCCTAAATAAAATCACTGTAGATATTTTTCTATTATTGTTTTCACCAATAAATTGCCATTAACATTATACAAATGTGCATTATACGTACCACTGATTGTTAATAAAATGCAATTATAGGGAAGCAAAATGGCGTTATAACCACGTGATTAGGCAGCCAATCAGGCCATGAGGTTCAATGTCGCATCTCTGATTATCTAGGTCTCTACGGTTACCTTGTGTCGCCACTTTGATTAGAGGCTCTCTAATGTCCTGTCATGGCGGCATTACATGTATGTGTTGATGTACGCGTGAGCCTATATGTGAACACATTTGTAAAATTGTATCATCGGTAGATATAGTAGGTATCTATTAACAGATCATTTACGGATGATACAATTTTACAGATGTGTTCACAGATAGGCTCACGCATACATCAATACATACATGTAATGCCGCCATGACAGGGCATAACACTACCGCGCCATCTGGCCCGAGCTTTCACTGAACATTCCTAATATGATAAATGTGCACTTTGGAGCACTTTTTTACGTCATTTTGGCTCCAAATGCTAAAACATTGGGACAATGACCTTGTTTACATCCAGCCGTCCAATCCTGATTTACTCCGGAGAGAAGTGACATTTCTTAGGTGTAAACGGGTTAATTTCGATCTACTTCAATCGTCTTTCTTCAGCGGTGTAGCGCGAACTCCAGTGTAAACGTCAGTTAACACTTCGAAGGCAATCGGGATTGGACGGCTTGGTGTAAAGAAGGTAAAATGTGGATTGCGGTACTTTATAAATCTAGTGACTTTAGCTTAGCGTCGCCAATGCGACACAAGCGGCTGCTGCGTGAACTAATCAATATGGCCACCGCGTCGACAGTATGACCGATATTTCATGCGTCGTACGACAAATTTTTTGAGTATGTTAATTGGCTGTAGGATAGAGAAGTTTTTGAGGTTCTAGAAATTCTCTATCCTGAAGCCAATTAACATGTTTAAAAAATTTGTCGAACGCACATAAAATATCGGCCTTAGCATTAGCTTTATATGGGTAATGATGTAAAAAAATTATGATTTTCTTAATTTACATGAGAAATGTTGACACTTTGTTTGGACACTTTGTGTGAACATATTTATGCATCACTATATCGTCAAAAAACATGATCATGTTTCTTGACGATAGATGATGCATAGATATATTCACACAAAGTGTTCAAACAAAGTGTCAACATTTTTCACGTAAAATTAATAAAATAATATTTTTTTCACATCGTTATATATATATATCCATATAAAGCTAATGTTAATACTGCATGTCGACGTGGCGGTCATGTTTGTTATGCTACGCTAGTGCTCCTCTTCCCGCGGTGGATGTATTCTTTCCCAATAGGCCAGTATTCATAAAGTCGGATCTTATGTTTAAGGCCGTCTTAAGTACAACAATCTTAATATGTCATGAACCAATCAGCTGTATTAACATTGTAAGACATTACTTAAAACGGTTTTGAAATAAGATCCGATTATGGCCGGTATTCATAGTCGGATCTTATTTCAAGATCGTCTTAAGTAATGCCTTAAGATGCTAATACGGTTATTTCATTGGCAGGATGGAGTCTGCCTTTGACCAGACTTAAGACAATCTTAAATATAAGATCCGACTATGAATACCGGCCTATGGATACCGGCCATAGGCCGGTATTCATAGTCGATACTTATTTCAAAACCGTCTTAGGTAATGTCTTAAGACGGCTCTGTGATTGGCTTATCGCATCTTAAGATTGTACTTAAGACGGTTTTAAATATAAGATCTGATTATGAATACAGACCATAGTCTACTGTTCTTATTTCAAGACCGTAGTAATGTCTCAAGATGCTAATACGACTTTGTGATTAGTTTAAAACATCTTAAGATTGTACTTAAGACGGTCTTAAATACAATATCCAACTATGGCTCGGTTCGTCTTGACGCTTTCAACGCTGTAAGCATTATTCTATCTTTGTTGAACATCGAATATTAAACACATTCTATTTACAAATAAAAAGATATTAGGAAAAAAATCACTTTAGATCGCTTCAACACAATTATAAAATGTTCGGAAAGCTAACATTTTCCCTTGACAATTAATAAATAGTCGCAAAATGAATGCGATACGAAGCCCAGTCATGCGCAGCTTACAAACTTTGTTAAGGAAAAAGGTCAGTTTTCGGACTAGTTTATAAGTGTGCTAAACGCGCGATCTAAGGTGCAGTCTATTTAGCCAAATTTCTTTTTATCTGCAAGTACCATCTAAGTATCTAAGAAATACTATATATCTTTCAACGTGTTGCTTCGCGCCTCTGACAAAATTTCTTATACAATCTAGCATATGACCTCGGCAAGTATCCAGGAGCCTCAAGCTATAATATAGTTGTGAGTAGTTGTATACAAAGAAGAAAGCAAAATAAATGAAAGGAAAAAATAACAAAATTTTTACCTAAACGATACATTAGTATTTTATTTTGGAATATATATACATACATGTACGTATTTATAAGAATATATGTATATATATAGATCGAGAAAATATATATTTTATAATATATATTTTCTCGATCTATATATGGGCTTTTTATATATTAGTCTCTCTCTCTCTCTCTCTCTCTCTCTCTCTCTCTCTCTCTCTCTCTCTCTCTCTCTCTCTCTCTCTCTCTCTCTGTCTCTCTCTCTCTCTCTCTCTCTCTCTCTCTCTCGATCGGTGAGTACCGCATGCTGCTTTGCTTCTTTGCTCCTGCTTTCTGAGAACTCTGTTGCTGCCGTGGGCTGCCTTCGGGCCGTTTTGTTGCAGGTTTGGGCAAGTCTCTTGTTGCTTGTTGGGATGCATATTTAATCTTTTTATCCTTGCAACGGCAGTGCCTGATATCTTCGAGGAAAGATATTATCATTCTAACCTCACTTTTGCCTGATCTCTGGATGCCTGTGCATGAATTACCATCCTAATCGTGCATGTGGCGACATCTGTGGGCCTTAAGACGTACTACCATCCGTTACCTACCGGACTGCTGTACATACTGGTTCTTCTCTTTGCTAGTGTCAGTGGATAATTATGCAGCGTGCGTGCACCAAGTGTAAGAAGTCTATCGCGAAGGAATCTGCCGAGTGCGAGTGTAAAAAACTTTTTCATCCCGGTTGTGTCCTTACGTATGCTGCGACAAAATATGCGGAGAGTTGCTGCAAGTCGTTGGCTGCTTCACTGGTCGTACATCCGACGCCTAGTGTGGTGAATGCCGAGTTGTCTATTGCCTCTCCTACCATGGCTACTCCTACCGCTCTGGGCACGAGGGTTGTTCCTCCTTCTGGAGCTCAATCGCAGTCTACCAATGCACTTCTACAGCAGATTCTATCCAGATTTGATGAATCCGACAGGAAGGTTACGGCCAGGTTCGACAGCTCTGACAAGAAGATTTCAGATTTCATTAAGCATCAGGAGACTGTCAATGCCAATTTTGCGCAAAAACTCGACCAAATACCGGAAGTTTTGAAAATCGTTTCTAATCATGGTGAAAGGATTGCAGCGCTAGAGGCTCGCGGCACGCATTCGTTGAACTCTCAATATACTGACTGTCAGTTCTCTGCTGCATCGCGAGTCTTACGAACCTCAGAGATAATTATTTCTGGTATCCTTAATTCATTATCTGTCACATCCAGCAAACTCGTCACCGGTGTTTTTCGCGCGCTTGGCGTATCCCAGCTTGCCTCTGATGTGCTTGAGACTCGCGATGTGGGGAGGAGTGATGCGTCGGTTGTGCGTGATGTGGCGCCTGCCTCAGATCCTCTTGCTAGCACTGCTGGCCGAAGATCAGTTATAGTCGTACTCAAGTCGCGTGAGATTCGTGATTATATACTTAGAGTCATGCGCCGTAAACGTCGACTTATTATCAACGAGGTTTTCTCAAGTGATGTCCCTGGACACATATATGTAAATGAACTCCTTCCTACTGACACTTATAAAATGTTGCGCCAAACGCGAGTTAGGGCCAAGCAGTTACTTTACAACCATGTATGGTGCACGAACGGAATGATTTTTGTCCGGAAGGTGCATGGCCAGCCTCCCATATTGATTACTTCTGAGGCTGATTTAGCAGGGCTTCAATGACCCTCGGCTGATGCTGGCTATGTTCCTTCTGCTTCCATGACCTGGCCTACTTCTACATATGCACATGCGAGCCTCTCCTTTTCACCACGATGAAATATTTAATGATTCATAAGCTTCTTCACACACTTTATGTTCAACATTAGAATCGTTTTATGCTTAAGTAAGTTCTACATAGGTCTAGTTTACGTGGTTATACTTGTTCTTTTGTTTGAGAGAGCACAATAACTGAATTTCGTTGATTTTCAATTCTTCAGCAGTATTTCAGATAATTTTACATTTTTTAACGAAATTTTGGTTATATGACGCAATATTACTATATTAGTTATGTATATTCAAACGTTTTTCACTCGAATTATTTTGTCTTATGATAAGTCGTGAAGCATTGGCTAAAGTGGAAATTGTATTACCTTTTGCTTAATTGTCATTATTATCTTCATTGTTTCCACTTTTGCTTTCTGCTCTATTGTTGTTATCACACTGCGTCTTGTATCTTTAAGTTTAAACATATTCTAACTTCTGTCTTTAGTACTTCGCTCTTGCTTATTTCATATATATCTTTGTATAATTCACTATTTGCCTAAAGTCTTGACTATGGCATAATAAAAATCAATCAATCAATCAATCAATCTCTCACGTATGGTGACATATGCATTTCCGATTTAAGTCGTTATGGCGCGAATACAATTTGTGTATTTTTCTCGACATAGTGGACATTTTTCATCTTCCAATTGTTTTTGGCAATCATTGCAAATACATAAATGTCCACATGGAATAAATATATATTCTGCAGTGGCGTTTAAGCATGTGCAGCACATACCACTGGTGCGCGACCTTGATGCATTTGTATCTGTCAGAGCAGCAACAGGGTGAAAAGGTAGATCGGTTTGTTCGCTATCGCTTAAGCCAATTGCGCCAAAATCGTCTTCTGGTGTACGAAAAATATTTTCGAAATCTGTAAAGTAGGTATACAAATAAAGTTTAATGAATAATAATATATATTAATCGCGCGAATAGAAATACGTATAGAATGTATATACCAATTCCTTCATTATGCGTCTCATTCTGGTCGGATTTACTCGTATAAACCACTTCCGTTTCTTCTTGTTCATTTTCTTGTTCAGTGCTTGTATGCCCTGGAATAATGACAATACTTATCAACATAATATCCGCATTAATGAATATAATCTATAATAAAAGAATGGTCGCGCGTTTAGCAGAACAACTGCTGAGTTGTCAACCTACCAACATTCTATATCGATTGTTGGTTTTAAAGTAGTAAGAACCAATCACATTCAATTGCTACTGCGGGTTCGTTCTACGCGCCCATTGTTTTATTCCAGATGTCACGTTACATTAAAAACAGACAAAACAATTGCCACCACTAAAAGTCGATTAATACTGTCATATTAATCAAATAATATTCATAAAATTAATTATATCCTTATGCAGGCTATATTTTGTTAATTGCTTAGAGTTTAGACAATTCATACATTAGCCGATAAGTCAATATGCCGCAATGAACCGTTTGCGTTACATTTTTATTATTTCCTAGATTAATCGTTTATATTTTTAAAATTAATTCAATTAAAATTCTCTATAATTTGATAAAATCCCGAAACAAATAACGTACGTACATACATGTATAACATTCAAGTTGGGAAAATATATAAATGTATATTAATATATATGTATCAATATCATTTTACAATAAACTAATTACCAGTTTTAATTCTGCAATGAATAAATATAACACAAATATTAGTAGTGAGAAATAACACATGTTTTACCTGCGGTTTCTTCAATCCGTGGTAGCCTCGCGTATCTACCGCGTCGTCCGCGACGGTTAGGAGGCCTGCCACGACTCCTTCTACTTCTAATTGTAAAGGAAAATTCGTCATCCGTAAGTGTGTGTAGACTGTCTGATGAAACTATCAAAACAACATGAATACACATTAATATATATAGTCGTAAGTAATACCTCTGTGTGTGTGTGTGTGTGTGTGTGTGTGCATGCGTGTGTGCGACGATGCGCGTTTAAAAAATAAGTTTTAATCGGTTATAAAAAGGAACAGTAGTTAAAAATCTCTTATTGCAAACTAAAAATGCTTTAATAAACATATAATTTTTCTACGTAATCGTCATCGATCTCGATATATTTAATGCATTATAGTACCAGCTTGTTTAGCTGTGTCAAACAATTCTGCCGCCAGTAAATTGAACGTTGACAAAACAGCTACTGTTTAAAAAATATTGAAATAGAGTGACAATCATTATAGGCGAAATCCGGATTGTAGGGGAAATGGTTAAAAAGTTCCGAACCAAAATCTGTTAATCAACTGTAAAGAGTTTGCACTGGGATTCTTCCATCATTCTCCTTGGCACAAACCCGCGCACGATCTTTCCCCTAATGATTGACACCTATTTCTATACCTCCTCTAACTTTTTCATCAAAGCTTTTAAAATAAAGTGACAACTCACTCGCGACAGATTTCGATATAAAAGAAAGAAGCTATGCTATGCACCCTGCATATTTATAGTCTATAAGATACAAATTATATCTTACATGTCTGCAGATTGCGACCGCGTCTGCGAGGTCTCCCGCGACTACGTGGAGGTAAGTCGTTCGTTCTTATAATATTCTCCAGTAATGGTTCCGAATCCGACTCTGATTCGGCGATAATCGTTGCTATATTAATTAAATAGAAAAGATTAGTAGAAAATAAAAGGTCTTCTTTTATATGTTTTAAAATATAAATATACAGGGTTTCTATAAAGTCTGTTGCTACCCCTATATTTTGGAAACGGCTCAAAATTATGAAAAACCGCGAAATACGTGTTCAATCATTGTAAGGGGCTACTCTTTTAAGGAAGACGGAAAGGTTGTCCCACCAAGGGGGAGCCCTAAAAGATCTTAACTTAAAAATTTCAAATGGAACCCTCCTATATTGTAGTTTATCATTTGAAAGGGCATAAAAGAAAATTTCTGAAACTTGGCTTTTTTGAACTTTAAATCCAAGTAACTCCTGAACGGATCAACGTATCGATCTCTCGATTGCGCCAAAAATTTTCTTTTTTTATGCCCTTTCAAATGATTTACTACAATATAGGGGGGTCCATTCCGAAATCTAGGGGTGGCAACAGACTTTATAGAAACCCTGTATATACCGCGATATTACGATATATATATATATATATGTATATATATATATATGTATATATATATATATATATATGTAGAACGTGCATTGTGAGGACCTTTTCATTGAACAACTGTATATTAAGTAGACCAAACGTCATTATGAGGACGGTCAACATAATATTTTACACGTAGTGTATATTATGTAGACCAGTCCTCGCAATGCTTTTATAGACTACCGTATATTATGTGGACCATTTTTTAAATATGCAAAATGTATATTATAAGGTCCTTTTAATTTTGATGTACTGTATGTTGTAAGGACCATCCAATTTATTCGTGCAAATTACGATTTGCAAATAATAAAATTTGATAAAGAATTTATGAGAATTTTTCTATGCAAGTTTTTATTGCACGCGAGAAGATATTGGGTACAAAAGTTTTTAATAAATATAATAACACGTTTCTACATTAAATATAAATAATTAATTAGTCAATGCTAATATATATATATATTCTTTATTAAATTTAAAAAATTGTTTTTTGCTATAATTAGTAAAACAATCTGTTAAATATTTTTTAATCCGAAAATGTCTAGGCATCAATCTCGAAACTTTTATTTAAGAAAGTTCGGAATTGTTTTAATCAATTTCACATTACATATTTCAATTTACTTTTCTGTATAAAAAGTATTCAAGAAAAATAGAAGAGAAAGAATATAAATACAAATTTAACCAATTCTATTTAAACATGAGTTAAAAAATAAAAAATTGTAGCAGCAATAATATTTCAAAATTTTAATAACATTTATAAAAATAATTAACCGAAAGATTAAAAAGACCAAAAGCACAATTAGGACAAATATTTTGTAAATAAACATTATATAGGGTGTCCAAAAGTATCAAAACCCCAATATTTTGGAAACTAATATTTTAGAAAAAAGTTTTTTTATATAAAAGTTGTAGAGTTTTAAGTAACGTATCATATAGTAATATTAGTACTTTACATAGTGTTGTTAAGGTTACGTAAAAATCACTTTCAAATTTTTAAATACATTGAAATAATTTTAGTTTGTTTATTTTCTACCAGATATTCTGGTTAAATCTACCAGAATCTTGTTGAATTAATTATAATTCTAGTTGTATTAATTGGAATTCTGGTTGCATTAATTAGAAATTCTGATTCGTTTATTTTCCAACAGACTTCTAGTTAAATCTATCAGAATTTGCATTAACGCGACCATATTCTTTTTTCAGTGTATAATTATAATTTTAAATAAACCTTATTTTTTCTTGCATATTTATATAGTTTATTACACACACCAGAGGTATAAATTTGACCGTGCAATCTCTACGCGGTACACCTTGGATAATGCTAACGCCGCGGCGGCGGTATACTGTAACTTTCAAGCTCCATAACTGTAAAGTACTTGTTGAAAAAATACTTTATTATAGTGTTTGAGAAACTCTAGAGATAAGCTACATGAATATGCAACAAAAAAAAGAATTTTTTTATTTAAAAATTTTAAGGTAATTTTTACGTAACCTTGACAATGCTATGCAAGGTCATACTAATATTACTATGTGATGCATTAAAACCCTACAACTTTTGTATGAAACATTTTTATCTAAAATATGTAGTTTCCAAGATTAGGGGTTTTGATACTTTTTGGGCACCCTGTATATACAATATTATATATTCGTGCAACGTAGTTTAGCTGGACTATTTCTTAGTTGAAACGTATTTTAGCGGGATCATTGGCTCTTAGCTGGACGGTCTTTGTAATACTTTTCATGTTCCGTACTTTATCAGTACCGTTCAGATAAAACCGATGCGAACGTATCGTATTTTATCAGGACCACACAGATTTCGTGTCCTTCTAATATACAATCCGTATATTTTAGTAATTCTTTTGATGCGCTGTATTTTATCAGGACCATAGCACAGATACTAGCGTAATAACTTTCATATATAAAGAATGTTATAGTTTTCAGTGGGGATGAATGTAAAAGTGTATAATCAATGCAAAGTTCATCGTCAGATTCTTCGTAGCAAATAAAACTGTTATATAAAGTATTAAAGCAATATAGCATGTATAAAGCGGAGTCTACAATGAGAATTCAAGGCATAAAATTTAAGCTTTAAGCCTTAAACCGTAAGAATTGACAAATCACAGTCGAGTATTCTTCTCATATTAACTGTGATTTGTCAATTTCTTACGACTTATGGCTTAAAACCTAAATTTTACGCCTTAAATTCTCATTGTGGACTCCACTTTATACATGCTATATCGCTTTAATACTTCATATAACAGTTTCATTCGCTACGAAGAATCTGACAATAAACTCATGATGATCTTAAGACAAGATCTGACTATAGGTCTGCTTTTTATAACTGAACTGGCTGCACTAGATCAGAGATTATTTCTTTACTTCATATTAGAAAAAAGAAAATAAACTCTGAACTAGTGCAATCAGTTACAAATACTAAAAATAAAATATTATCTAACACATGTTACGTAGAAAAAGCAGCGGGCATATTATACATGTATACATCACAAAATTAAAAAGTTTAACTAAATAATATCTTTACTTATATATAATACATATATACACGTTTCTTATGAAAATATTCTGATAGTAAATGTCAAATATTAAATGTCACAACATTAAGATTTCACATAGATTACTTTTCATATTACAACATGATGGGCAAGTCAAAAATGCAAAGTGGTGACATATCAGATAATAATACATTTTCAGTGCTAGTACGAACATAGCAGTGTACAAACATGCTTTGACAGCTAAAGATTGGTTTTTTAAAAAACCAAAAGGTAAATGGATGGATGTTGATATTTTCATAACATTGTACAAGATTCTAATAGCGGAGACAATAATAATAAACTCTCGCTTAAAAAAATCTCGTGCTTTGTTAATGAATTTTTTTTGGTGGTTGATGACAAGCTTCTTTTGCAAACTGATACAAATGCATGGTATATGTCGCTCTCAGTTTCCTTTTTATCTACAAAGTAAACGTTTAATAATGTTAATCAATAGCATAATGTGAAGAATTTCTTATGTAGAATAATTTGTAATAAAAATGTTATCAGTCTCCTGAGTATACATACCAACACAATTTTTGAAGCAGATAGTAATCTTAAGAATTCAATATCAGCAACTTGTTTTTATAAATGATTCTTTTGCAACCATTAATAGAGATATTGCACAAATCACCATGCTACTTGTAGCAAAGATATAGAAATGTGATGTCCCACTGAAAATAAGAAAGTTCTATTATTTATTAGTATATTGCTAAAAATGAAACGTAACTGTATACTTGCCTCATTGAGAAATATTTAAATACGGGATACTTACAGAAATAATGACAAATATAATTAATTTAACATATACTCTTATCACTTTCTAATTACTGTGTTCTATACCTTTTATGTATACAATAACACTTTGTCAAGAAAAATAGATTTGGACAATTTGCAGTCAAGTTTAAATGTGTAAAAACATAACTATAATTTATTATGTATGTACAACCACTGAGATATAAGTAATATCTCAGTATTTACAACACAATGATTTTACGAGAGGTTAGGAAATCTGTCATAACAACTTCGTGGGAAAAAAATGTATGTTAACTGTTATCAAGGAAGTATATCTCTACTTTTTGTTGGTACTTTACTGCCCAATAATAATTAATAATTATATTATATTATTCTGCATTTTATCTCTTGCACATCATTGTTATGACAGATTTCCTAACCTCTCGTAATATCACGTTGTACATATACGATAAGTTATTATAGTTTTTAAAACACTCAAACTTGACTGCAAATTCTGCAAATCCA